>CAJVPV010001875.1:0-14425 GCA_910591835.1 Acaulospora morrowiae | reverse complement strand
ATTGAGTCATGACACAATTATTTTTGAGGATTTTGGGAATTGAGTCAACAGCAAAATAATTTATACCACATGTATAATATGCAGCATATAGTTAATCAATGACGTGACTCACTGAAATAGGTCCACAGTCTGTCGCCATTACTTGGAATTGAACCTGTAACACTAGTACTGATGTACTAGTGATTTATCAATATGCTATAGCCCTACTGGACTCTTTTCAAAATAAGTAATTGTTAAAATAATTTATTACTATATTAAAATACAGTAGACATTATAAATATCTGGAATTTGATCTAGCATATTTAAAGTTATGTTACGCATCATTTTATAAAACAACAACCTATATAACATAAATTTTAATTAAAGTAAGAATATATTTATATGACTTGTATTTAAAAAAAAATTTTTTTATAGCTATTAAAAAAAATTGATGTAAATGTTATCTTTATCAAAACCTAAAATGCAAAGAACAGTCATAAGTTAGCTTTGGACAGATAATATTTGAAAACCTGCAGAAATAATTCATATAACATGTTACCTAAAGTCCACAGTATATGATATAATTAATCAAATTAAAAAAAGATCTTTTGTTATACTACTTCTTATACCTGGAAGACCCCCAATTCTCACACTCCACAACTTCATCACCTTGGTCGGATCGTGCAGACCAATAAAGCTGCTACTGCAGCTGAAATGGTTGAAAGACTTGTCCTCAAAAATTCATACCTGAAGGTTTCTGTTCATACTGTTCAACATACATTAAAACAAGCTTTTCAATTTGTCATTTGTTATCTAGTTGCTGTTTATCTTTTTTAGTCTCACCATGTCACCACTTGTCTTGAATGGGCTCAAGATCATGTTGACCATGATTGGCACCACACAATTTTTTCTGATAAAATGACCTTTCAGATATTTAGAAATACACAGTTAGTAAGATATCATTGTGGGGAGTCGTGACCACACCGAAGTATGGTGAAACATCTTTACAAAGTTCATACTTGGGGTGCATTTTTGGCACAAGGCCCAATTACACTAATTTTATTCACAGAAAATTTTAATTCTATTAAATATCAAGAAATTCTTGAAACTCATTTTTTTCCTCAATTTTCTAGATTAGCTTGCCAGATTTTATTTTCAACAGAATAATTCTTCTGTTCATAATTCAAAAAAAACACATTGTCTCCTCGAAGACCAAGGCATCTGAATTCTCGATTGGCCTACCTATTCACCTAACTTAAACCCAATTAAGAATTTATAGGCAATACTTAAGGGCAAGGTCAAAAAAGAATCAAACTTATGTCTAATAAAAAAAAAATCTTTCGAATAATATTTTTCAGCAAATTATCCATCAGGTGTGAGACAAATTAGATAAAGACCTATTTCTTACATTAGCGATGTGTATAGAAAATTATGTTTTAAAGGTGATTGATCGAGAGGGGGGAAGCTAGATAATTAAAAGAATTTTTTTTAATTAGTAATCATATTTGACTATGTATATATGAAGTTTCAATAATAATTAATAAAAAAAAAAATTTTTTTTATTTACCATAAAAAATTCAGGATATTTATGACATCTAATATAAGATCTTTCTGAAAACTTGCAGAAAGAGACATCAGATATCACAGGGAAACAATTATTAAACTATTTTACTGAAAGCAGATATCTTATACATCTTATAACTTTTGGCAATCATTGTATCACTATTCAAATGATTATTATGTTATAACACCTTTTCTAAAGATCACAATCTTAATATCTATTAAATTAGTATATGAAATGGCTTTATATAAGAAATAGTATATAACAAATTATAATATCAGATACTATATAGGTTTTATTTAATCACTTTTACCTGGAATTGAACCAGTATCTTATAATCAAGTATTAACTATTATACTATAGACCTATAGGTCTAATTTTATATCTTTTTAAATAAGCAATTAGTATTTAAATAAATAAGTAATTAGTATTTAAATAAATATAAATTTTGAAATTGAAAAAAAAAACTTTTATCTATTCACCACTGATTTTCTTTCAAGAAGCACTTTTCTTTCTTTACTCTTCTAATACAACTAAGCTTTAAACAAAAGACATAAAGACTCAAGGAATATTGTTACAGTGGGATAGAATCTCTGATCAAGACCTAAGTAAGTTGAGAGTCTTTCTTAGCTCTTGGTTATATGGAAAAAGGCCCATGGCATTTTCCTTTATAATTTTTGTTTTTAAAAACCTTTTCTTCAATATGACCATTATAATTGCTTCCCTCTTTTTTCTTTTTTCCTTTATATTACAAATACATTTTTGACTATACATTCAAATAAAGTTACTGGATCTAATATTTGTCTTAACATAATCTTTACAAATTTTCTTTATTTATTATTTTTTTTTTCTTATCAAAAACAACAATATGCATTATTTTCTTATCCTATCACAATTTCAAAAAAAAAAACACTCTTATATTTAATTCTTTCCTATCAAAAAATCAACATATAACCAACAACTAATCAAATTTCTTCACTTTTTTAACAACAAAACCAAACCTGTTCAAACACATTTTCAATTAGTTTTTTAACAAAATACTTATATACTAACAATAATAATAATAACAATAACAACAATAATAATCACAATTAATTGACAACATACTGGATTGGGAGAGTGCATAACTGTGTTCTATGCGGGTTCCAATAATCTTCAACTAAACAAGTATCAAAATAACACAATCTACAAATTACACAACTTTCTACAATTATCGTTAACAATAAAGTTGCAATCCACAAGCAGCAATACTATTATTAAAGAAAAAAGTCAGCCTAAGCCTAATCAATATGAATGAAAGTAAAGTACTTTTATTATGAGTGGAAATGAAATACCAGGGAATTGTGCCCTATAATTTGACAATCTAAGCCAGTGCTCCTCTACTGCTACTAGAGTTGCACCTTATAATCTGGTAGTCTAAGTCAGTATTTCTCTACTACTATTGAAGTTGTGCCCAGCTATTGAAAAGAAAATGGTAATCTAGATAGACATATTTGATTTGTACCCTGCAAAAGGGATTGTTAATACAAAAGATAATTGCATTTAAAACCTATTACTTATTATCATCACTTTAATAATTCTCATCCTTAATTCCTTAACATATGTGGCTTTCAGAAAGTAATTAATCCTAACTTCAATTAATATATATAGTAACATTATGTTAAAAATTGTCAACTTTCAACTTTCAATACTTTTATACTTTTTCACTCACACTATGATGACCTTGTCTTTCAAATTTTATATATTTACTACAATAGGTGATAGACTAATATGTACATAGTTTTATTTTGTCCATATATCTTATATCTTAAAAATTAACCATGTAATAATAATAATTACATATTAATAAAGATCATGAGACATGTCTTATCTTAATAGTAAAAAAAAATTTTTTTGAAATTGAATAATCAAACAAATTTTAATTATAGATTTGTTCAATTTAAAAATAATTTTAAATAACTTTTTATTGTTTTTTCTATCTTATAGTAAATAACAAAAAAGTTATTTTCTTAAGGTTTTACTCTTTCAAAAATATAGAATTATAATGCTTTGTAAATTATTAGTTAAATAAATATTATTATTCTTGTAGTTTTTTAAAAACCAGTAATAAGCTATACAGTAAAAAGTTTTTAAATGTATTCTTATATCTTGTATAAAGCTTAAGTTAAAAGACTAGATATATTTAATATTGATATCTGAAACTTGAGTTTGCATATATGCAGTATATTAATTTACTAAAAAATATAACCAATTATCTAAAAAAATAAAAATAATATAGGTATACAATAAATATATAAGAATGTTGTGAATTTAAATTGGTTTTTAAGTTTTTCTTCTAAAACCAAATGGATTTTTCTATTAACTAATATATAATAAATACAAATTAGTTCTAAAGCTTGTATTTAATAGATATTGCATATTTAAAAAGTTAATCATTTAAAGAATATATGAATTTATATAAAATAAATTTTGATAAAATTATATTTCATTTTTTAACTCAAATAATATCATGACTCCTTGATTAAAGAGGTGCTCGGGCACCCAAATAAAAAATGGTTTTTCGTAACAATTAACATGTTCAAATCTGATTTACGGTTGATCGATTATACAAATGCAGAGTTGTTATTATATTATTAAATTTTACAATTTTGAAATCTGCATGTTCATTTAGACCCTATCTAGCAATTTAACTTGTTCAGATAATGGAATTCTATTATTTTATATCCTCCTTTACATTGTTAACTCAGCTTGTTTGTCATCCATTCAAGCATAGGAGCTATTAAGAGGTGCAATCGATCTAAGATTTTGAAGATTTGGACTTGGAAACTTTAACTTTTTTCTTTGGCACTTCGTCTTCTTCGGAAGATCCGATTCCTGCATAGTTCTCATCGTATTCCTCCGCTACATCACTATCAGAATCTTCATCCACGAAATCTTCATCAACTATAATAGTTAATCAATAGAAGTTTAGGACTAATAATAACTTTGTCAGGAACAAATCAAGATAGTAACATTTACCAGTTTCGGAATCCTCATCATCGTCTCGCTTTGGATCCCGTTTCAAATCGTCATCAGAATCGCCACCAAAGTATTCACTATAGACGTCAAGAACCTGTTGACCCTAATTAAAAGTAAAAAAAGATGAATATTCAATGTTCATATTATTTTTGCGTTGCCAATCATACTTTTTCTTCGGTGTCATTTTCTGTTCTTATGTTCTTGCTGTGGAAGTAAGCATCCAGATGATCGAATTCTTCTCTGAAAGATAAACAGTTAAACAATTAATTATTAAATTAGCATCAATAATTGGATTAGTGATTCCAATACCTATTTATACTAGAAAATTGATATTCCAGACTACTCTTCATGCAGAACTTTACGTCAAAAGTTCTAGATGTCGTAAGTGCGCCTTTTCCAGAGTTACCTGTCATTGATACTCTAAATGAGAGATCGGAAATACGTTAGGAATGTTTGTATCGAATTTGCGCCGTCACAAAAGAAGTACAAGACCAATGGGATACCTGGAGAAGACAACTTTATCAATGTCACCATTTTTTATGAGTGTTGGCGGTTTCGGAATAAAAAGGAAACATTTTTCAAGTGGATATAAATATCCCTCATTAGCTTTCAGGGAGCATTTGACTGCTACCTCGTCGTGTTGACTACGTTTAGTTCATGAAAAAAAATTTTTTTTTTTTAAACAAAATAGTTCCATAATAATTGGTTAGAAAACAAATTATATTATGTTTTACCTTGAGAAACTTGATGGTCGGATGATTTTCTTTTTGGCCAATACATGAAATACATTACTGAAGACCTCATATACTGGTGCCTCATATTGAGGCTCAAGTTTCCCACCGTACTCTTTCTGGACGGTCTCGCTGTATTATACCCATGGAAATTAATTGGTTAGTTATCAGCAACTAATTTAGCATTAAGAAAATGCATTCAAAGATATATTATGATATACGATACAAACTCGTCAAGATTTAATTGGATTTCTTTTTCTTCTTCTTTTTTAAACTGGAGTACTAAAAAGTGATAAAGTGTTTGACCTTGTCTTAACGGAGGGTCCAGGCCAATCTGGTTTTAATATGAAAAGATTCTTTAAAATTCGAAATTCAAAAAATTGTCGTGGATAACATGAAAAACACTTACAACAAACATTTCGTGAAGGTCGTCAAGTTTCGGTAGTAAAAATAAGTTCCCGACACTTGTTTGCTGAATTTTGTAATCATATGTTTTACCGCGAAGTCGGAAGAAAGTAGGAAATATTTCAATATCGTACCGACCACTGAAAATATCAAATGACTCGTTATGAATGCGAGATTAAGTAAAAACTCATAATCTTGAATCAAATTTTTACCGCGGTGTAAGTAAGAGCACATCTTGAAATAGTACAATCCCTTCTCCGGAGACCTGAGTGAGATCTGCTTTTTCTTTTACTGTCTCGTAAAACAACTGAAGTGACAGATAAGAGTGTCAATCCAGAAAATGTGAATTTGAGCAGCTTATGAACATTAAAATATTACTGACACTCGCTGCACTCATTTCCTCCTCTTCCTCCTCTGCACCCTCTTCATTCTTCTCTCCAGATTCACCTTCCTTTGTAACCGTGGTGCTTCCAGGAATATAAAACCTCATTTCAACAAGTTCATGTACGGGAGCCTTTCGGCTTTTGGATTTTGCATCTTCGCCCAACTGTTCCGGCTGTGAGAACTCAAGACTTACTTCGACCTTATTCTGAAGATTGGTGTTCGCAACCTGCGATAGAGGAATCTCAAATGCGGTTTTGTTACCAATGTTAAAAAGTAATTGAGACCCTATAAAACACGGAAAATTCAAAAAAATTATTGAAAGTACAATGTATTGTGCCAAGAAAACAGGAATTGAAAATAATTCAGTACCCTGAAAATCTGTTTTTCCCCAATTCCACCCTTTAACACTCAGTTCTTTTGTCTCCAAAGTCAACTTGTAATTTGTACGAATTATTTCTCTCAGCGTTTCAAAATTCTGCGAATAGTTTTGAGATCCATTTTTACATTCAAAGAAACCCGAAAAAAAAAAGGTAAACAAAAAATAAAAGAAGCATACATCTTTAGCAAAACCATCAAATCTGGCTGCGCTTCCATTTTTTAGTGCTACTTTTAACTGATAGTCTCGAGCAACACGCATCCACTGTATTCTCTTAAACTCTTCGGCGGAAATCGTTACTATATTTTCTGAATCCGCAGTCTTCCATCCAAGACCACTTGGTGCGAGCTTGAGGATTCCGGGATAGTTAGAAAGTCCATAGTAAATGTTTTCGAATTGTTTCGACTTTGGCTCTCCCATGTCGTATATAAATTTGATGAGTTAGAAAGCTATCAAAGACGCGTGTAAAACCGTTACGTATTTCACGTGATTTATTCGGTCAGATAAAAGGAACAAAAGGATCAGCGACAATTGATAATTCGAATTTTTAATTTCCAAGTTTTATTGTGTCAAAATGAATGGACCAAGAGGCTCAAACGTAGTATTTGGTAAGGAATGTCGGATTCTTATGCCTTCTTTAAGCCGAAATCTATAGAAATCGCGACGTAACTAAATTTACATTTTTCAAGTTGGAAATATACCTTATGAACTTACCGAAGAGCAACTAACAGAGGTGTTTAAAGAAGTTGGACCTGTAGTTTCCTTTCGGTAAAGTGACATGCAAATCTTTTGAAAATTCTTCCTTTCTCTCCAAAAATAGCTGATCTAACATTTTGATACTTTTGTGATAAAGCCTTGTGTTTGATAGGGATAATGGAAGGCCGCGAGGATACGGTTTTTGCGAATATCATGGTATGTGGAATTTATAAACTGTGGTGCATTTCGTAATATTTTTTCTTAGAAATTACTTGACATATTCCCACCTTCAACTCTACAGACGCCGAGACGGCAGCAAGCGCCGTACGAAATTTAAATAATGTGGAAGTCGGAGGTCGACAATTGAGGGTTGATTATGCCGACGGTGATCCGGCGATTAATCCTACAATAATCCCTCAACCAGATAGACCAAACGTCGAAAGACCCTTACCACCACCTGCTCAACCTCAACAAACCGTAACACCACAGCCTACTTCACAACAACAGCAATCCGCGATAGAAAGCATATCACAAACGGTTCAACATTCGATGACTCAGGCTCAACTTCTTGAGATTTTGTCTACCATGAAAGTAATTATATTCCGCATTTATTTATCATTAAGATTGTTATTATATGCATTACCACGATTAATTACATAAATTTTCCATTTTTTTTTTTTTCAAGTTGTACATTCAAACACACCAAGATCAAGCTCGTTTATTGTTAGCACAAAATCCTCAACTGTCCTATGCATTATTTCAAGCAATGGTACAACATAACTTTGTTGATCCTTCAATATTACAGGTAGTGTAGTTATTTTACCGGTTTATTATTAATTGATGGAAATGAATATATATTTACAAGATTCAAATATTCTGGGATCTAGCGAGTTTTACTTCATAATAATTCTCAAGCGCAAGTTCAACCCGCCCCTGTACAAAATCAACCATCGCTAGTCCCTGGCACAAATTATGTTGCACCTAATGTGCCTAATCCAACCACCGTACCTCCACAGATTCAACCGAATATTTATCCATCGATTCCACAACAACCTCAACCAATTATTCAGCAACCTATTCAGCAACCCATACAACAGCCCATACAACAACCTATGCAACAACCCATGCAACAACCTATACAGCAGACCATGGGCATTCCGGTAATGAATGCCGGAATGATGTCGGTAATAGGAAACGTTGGCGTCAATCCTAATACATCAGTGGTTTCAGGGATGAATTCGGGAAATGTTGGCATGAGTAAGAAAGATGGTCACTTGATCAAACTATTAATGGTATATCATATATTCATCTTTATTTTTATTTTTTAGACGATTTACAAATGCAAGAAGCACAAAAATCGGTTTGTATCAAGAATCAAATAATTGATTGATTCAAATTACCCAATTTTTTACTGAATTATCTTATCCTTTGTCACAGCAACTTTTACTCCAAGTCCTTAATCTTCCTCAACAAACGATCGACATGCTGCCGCCAGAACAACGTAATAATGTGTTGGCTTTAGTAAGTCGGATTTCAACGTTTTTACACTCACATATGAGTTCATCATTGTTAATCAAGTGACTAATTGGTATCATGATGTAATAGAAACAACAGCTTTTACTTCAAACCCGGCAGACGTAAGTGGAACTATATAGGAAATTGCGAATTATAGAATGTCTTATTAGAAATAGATGTTATTTATCCCAATTTTTTTTTGTAACTTTGAAATTTCTGTAAAATAATTTATTTATTTATTTAATAAGGTTTTCTAATTTTTGGTTGTTCACCTAAGAGAAAATGGACTGATGTCGGTGAAAGTTATGTTGCATCAATCATTAATTTCGTTGTATCTGTTCGTACTGAAACCAGTATTTTACCCAAGAGAGATTTTCAAGACTCGTGTAAATAAATTGCCTGTCGGTGTTATTAATTCGTATTATTGTTAATCTTCAAGTCTGATGAAAAGTTATAATCGCTTATCATTTTAAACGAATGTCTCGACCTCTTATGACCCCCAAATAGCCTTAATTTATTCTTTAACAAGATTTCGAGTCTTTGCGGGCTGTCCTATTCAATCATCGATGCGAATACCTTTTTTTTTTTTCATTTTTTAAAATCAAGCTAATTTATATAAAATGAATGAACGAATGACTAACCAGATAATGGACAAATCATCGCTTTATTATCTTTATAGTCATTGTATATTGTCTTTTTCGTTACGTCGAGTAATCGTGGTAATACTATATTTTATATATTCTAGATATAAGTTGTTAACATAATCTTTGTTGAAGTGATGTTCTAGAACATTCCAAAATAATTTAGTTTGATGTACATTAATTGTAGAACTCAAGAATATATTGTATGCAGGTTAATAAGATTCATATAAGAACATTATTATAATCAATAAGTACAATTGTAACAGAGAGAAAAAATTGTATTAAATTTGAAACGACACACATCGAGTATCTGAAAAAAAAACAAAAAAACGCAAATTCAGCGTTGCAAAGCATCATCAATTTTTACAATATATCGTCCCATGTTTCATGCAATGGACCGTCATCGGAATCCTCCTCATAATCATCGGTGTCGAGTTCCTCGTTGACGAGCTCGTCTTCCTTGCTGCGTTTTTCCATGCATTCTTTATTCGTAGAAAGAAAACAATGTCTAATTCGAGTCGGACTTTAATAATTGGTTAATTAATTAAGGACGACAACATACCCAAACATCTGGCCTTCTCGGCGTTTCTTCTTTGTGCCTGTAAAAGTCGACCACTTGTAAAATTTTTAATTTCATATTTTGGCGCGCCTTTAAACGAAATTACCTTTGAGAACTTTTCTAAAGGTTTGGTTTTGGTGCAGATCATACAGGTCAAGTTTGATGTTTGGTTGGGTGAGCATTGCTTGCAAAGCGTATGGTGTCGTTTTGTCGTACGACCCTTGGGAGCATACGCTTAAAAGCGAAAAAGAAGTTACTGAGTTCAGTTCAGAGCAATAATTCGGTCACGACAAAGGTAATAGGTAAAAAATAATAGAAAAAATTTCTTTATCGAATTTTTAAATATAATTTATTCCATGAAGCTACTAACGATTATAAATGTTTGATAGGGCTTTTGTTTGTTGAGTTTTTGAAAATGTATAAAAAGGTTTGTCTTTGCCGCAGCCATAACAGAATAATGTTTCTGGCTCAACGGAACTTTGCGCGTTATTTCCTCGCTGTCCTCGATTCATCTCCGGAAAAATCAATGTCAGTAATAACAATGACCACAATGTGATTTATATACTATCTATACAGGTGCTTACGTAAATTTATATAAGTAGCTTAAACTTTATCCGGGAAAAGATTTACACGTATATTGAATCAATGGAGTCAGCAGCAAAAAGGTTCAGCGTTAGTTACAGTAGTAGTTAGTTTAAGAAAAGCTTAACGACGAAAATGTCTTCAGTCCTCGAAAAGACCCAAAAACTTGTTGGCAACCTTCAACAACTTTCTCGCATTCGTGATGTTGAAACTACACGCAAGAAGTTACTAAAAATAGTCGAGGAGGGTTTCGCGAACTTGCATATCATTTGTGGTATAGCACCAATCTTAAACATCATGTAATGCTCAGGCCTTGATAAAAAATTCGGTGAATTCATTAATTTTTCTTTAATAGATTATGACGGGACCATAACACGTTTCTTTAATTCAAAAGGCGAACGTAACCCGGCTTCACACAGCATATTGTCAAGAAGCTCCCGTCTTACGCGCGAAGTTTGTACTTCAAGAAGAACGCATATGGTTGATTTTGTGCTTTTGTTTCCGAAAAAAGTATAAAATAACATATGTCTGCTTTTGTTTCCGAAAAAGTATAAAATAGAGGTTCAAAAACGAGTCGATTATTATTACCCAATCGAGGTGAGTACGACAATGACCAAAGAAGAAAAAACTCCTTATATGGTCGAATGGTGGGAACAAGCACACGAGCTATTGATGGGACAAAAGATCAATAGAGAAGACATAAAAAGTATGGTGGCAGAAACTGATGTAGAATTGAGACCAGGATTGGATGTATTGATCAACGAATGCAAGAGCAAAAACGTTCCATTCTTGGTATTTTCGGCGGGACTTGGCGGTAAGTTTATTTGCTCAGTGATCTACAGTGGTTTTCTCCACCCACAAGCTCATATTAATTCATTTAAAAGATGTGATCGAACAAGTCCTCGTTTCAAAAAACCTTTTCCATCCAAACATGCACATCGTTTCCAATAAAATGGGGTTCAACGAAAAGACTGGAATATGTGATCACTTTAAAGAACCAATGATTCACGTATTTAACAAAAGCGAGGTTATGATCAAAGGCACTCCCTATCATGCCACTATCGAGAATCGTACCAATGTAATTCTGCTGGGTGACTCCACTGGTGACTTACAAATGTCCGCTGGAATCCATCATGATATTTGTCTGTCAATAGGTTTCTTAAATGACGCAATTGATGAAAATTTAGATGTATATTTGAGAACGTTTGACATTGTGGTATTAGGAGATGGTCCAATGGATGTCGTTAATTTAATCTTAAAATCCGTTAACGAACATGCGTGATCGAACAACTTACTCTAGCTGCAATCCTATACTAAATAAATTAATAATCGGTCAAATCTTGACCATCACCAATATTTCATAATTATCAAAATTAAAATCTAATAAAACTTCAAATGATTCTTTACTTCATATGCTATTTTCTTACATCACAACAAGTAAATGAAGAGAAAATACCGTATATACTTATTGCCAAAAACCGCGCTCATATTCCGTAAATATTAGAAAAAATTAACGGCATTTTGTCAATTACGAAATAAACGGCATTTTTCCCACCACGCCTAATAGAATTCAGCGATTGAGAACGATACCATCGAACTAGATTTTTTTTATAAAAAAAAATTTTTTTAAGTTTACAATACATCCGAGAACAATAAAGTGATTTAAATTCATACCCTCTGCTTGAACCATTTAATAGTCTCTTCTTTGGTCACTCGATGCGAAAATCCAACTTTTGCGATAGCCCTTCTTCTCCTCGAAACCCTGTTACCGGGTCTACCCAACACGACATAAAAGTCCATCCCATAGATACCGATGGATGGATCATATTTGATTCCTAAATCGATATGTTCCTGAATACCAAACCCAAAGTTACCCGTTTCCGAGAAGTTACTTCTCTTTAATTCATATTCCTTGACTTTGAGGCCACGTTCCAAGATTTCCTCAGCCTTCGGGCCACGCACCGTCACATGGACAGCAATCTTTTCATTACGTCGAATACCAAAGGAACGTACTGTATATCGTGCCTTAGAGTAGACCGGCGTCTGACCCGTTAACTGCTCAAGCACTTTTGCTGCTCGAGTCAAACGATCACCCGATTCACCCACACAAATATTGAGAACTAATTTTTCAATATGAAGTTCTCTCATGGGATTTGTTGCTGGGGCCTTATCTTTGGAGTTCTTACTTTCTTTGGCAGACTACAGAGGAAGCGCGGCAATCAGAACCAATGATATCACTTCATTCAAAAATTTATTTGCATTCATACCATGATGGCTAGATGAAAAAGAACTCAAAGTTAGTAGATTCCTTCGAGTATGATGTGAAAGAGGAGGAAATCGATGTGTGCGAGGTCCGAACTATTTATGCAAAGATCCCAAATTTCGAGCCACGTGATATCTTTTTTTTTTTTTACATATACGTAATAAGAAAAAAAATATTATCATATATAAAATAAGTGATACAAAGTAATATAAACAAGAAAACATTACAATTGAAATATAATAATTCATATTTGAAACTTGCAATATTGGTTTTTTAAGATACTTAAATCATATAATGTATAATACTATAGAATTTAGATTAAATTAAAAATAATTTTAAATAACTAATAAAATATCAATAAAATCTTTATTGTAAATTTAATTTTATTATGCACCAGTGATAATTGTCTGATTAGAAGTTATTCCTAATAATGATGTTTACATTTATCTGAGACATTACTACCTAAAATAATGCTATAACATATCAGTAGTCAATAACATCCAACACTTATTGGAATTATTTCAAATAATAACATTTACTATAGCTTGTTTCTAACTATATTAGATATAAAGACTAATTTACTGAACAAAGTAATTTCTTTGTTTAACCAGTAGCATATATTTTCACTAGTAGTTAAGCTTTATTTTTAACTGGAGAAGAATTAAAAGAAAATTGAAAAAAGATATTAAAGGTAATATTTATAGCAAATAAAGCTATATAATTCCTATTTATTTTATCAAAAATAAATAAATATCTTTACTATCACCTGCAGTTAGGCTAACTATTTAATTTCTTACCTGTTCAATTGATACCCAAGAACATTTAAGATACTTATAACTGGTGCTTATCACCTGAATATCAACATACATAACTTTATAGGAAACAGGACTTATAATCAAATATTTTCTTAGAATAAGTATTATCAGATTGATTTATTACTGGATTGAAATAAAACTAGAGCAAAAATCTGTATGAAAAATATTAGATATTAGAAGAGTGTTTATCAAATCTATTTATCGAAAATGAACACTTTATACATCTTGTAACTTCTGATAATTATAATAATATCAATTAGATAATTGTTGTATTATAATATCTTTTCTAGAAATCACAATCTTAATACTTATTGAATTAGCATATAAAATGACTTCTCATGAAAAATAGTACTTTTACAAATTATAACACTAGATATTATATTAATTCTATTTAACTACTTTCATATAAGATTAAATTAATATCTTATAATTTGACCTATGGAATATTAATCACTACATTATAAATCCACAGATCTATTTTATTTAATTTATTTAAATTATAAAAAATAAATTTATAAATAGTTTAATATTATATTAATTAATTATATTAATTAATAATTAATATTTTTTTTTTAATATATTTTTTTTTTTATAAATAAACAATATTTTTTTATTTGATTTGTATATGTCAAGGTATATATTGTAAAAAAAACAATATCTCTTATATGTAAGTACAATAAGTTAAATATTAACTTGCCTACAATAACCATTTGACTAATATTGAAAAGAAAATTTAAAACAATATACAGGGTGATTTATAATTTTTTGAAATTGGTTTTTTAATATAACTCTATTAATAATTATTTAAATATTATAGTTTAAAATTACTTAAGAACATTTTTAAAATTTTTTATTGTTTTTATACCTAAAATTTATGTTTAATGTAAGTTAACAAATATT
>CAJVPV010001874.1:0-14433 GCA_910591835.1 Acaulospora morrowiae | reverse complement strand
GCTAGAACTACGTTAAGTAAACTATAATCTATAAGTAGAAAAGTACTATTTCCCCTCGGAAGCCCCCGGACAGGCTCATTGTCCCATCTCTCCGGCTCATCGGTTACCATAGATAATTGAGTATACATGACGTTGTTTGTTGTTATAGTTGTTGGTAGTATGTTAGTTGTTGTTGTTGTTGTGATCGTTATTGTGATACAAAACCAGTTTGAACTTGTTCGAGTTTTGTTTTGATCTTTAAGTGAAATCTGATTGGATAATTGAAGAGCGCTGATCATCTTGAGAGGGTAAACTGATTTCGATTTTTTAGTTGAAAATTTTTTGGAAATTGAAAATAGTGCAGCAAATATTGCTACGAAAATATTGTGTGTGTGGATTGACTTAAAACAAACAGTAGACCCACTAACTCTATTTGTAAATATGTTTTGAAAAGTATTTGGTTTGGCAAATATGATGATAATAATATAGATAGTTTTTATAATATAATAAGGGTAAGGTTGGGTGCAAAAGAACTGAAAAAAAGAGAACTGTCACAGGTCTTTCCTTATGCAACTGAAGGATAATCAAGACTCCCAAACTTGAATAGACTTTGACCAGAGGTCCCATCTCACTGCACCAGTTGTCTTGAAGATTCTTGAGTTCCTGAGCTGGGACTCACTTGCGATAAAGAGTATAAAACATTTTTTCTTGCTTAAAATTACCATAAAAGGAAAATTTTTAACAAAACGAACGCGATTAGGAGAGAGTTTTTTTTTGAATTTTTTAATTTTTTAAATAATTAATATATTAATTTTATTTAATAAAATTGCTTATAGTATTAATATTAATTTATTATAAGTTTTTTTTTTAGAATTAAAATATAAAAATAAATAAATAATTTTTGTTTTAAAATTAAGATATAAATATAAATAAAAAAAAAATTAAAAAAATAATTAAAAATAAATTTTTATTGTATTGAAAATACTTATTTGAAATTATTATTTAATATTTTAGAAATTAGAAAAAACAAAAGTTAACGGTTTTTAAATTTTTTTTTTTATTTATATTTAAAAATACATAAAATTAAAAAAAATAATGATACACAATAGATAAACATGTTAGCTAATAATAGTTAAGCAATGTGACATATCTAATGTTTGTTTACAACTAAAAAAAATAACAATAATATATTATAAACATATTATTTTCTTGAAGAATAACTGAAAAAATACTTTATCAATTATAAACAATTTATTAAAAAAACATGTGACTTAAAAGAAGATTCAAAATTAATTTCAAAAAAAGTTTTCAAGAATATACTTCAAAAGAAAACAAAAAAAGCCAGAAAATTTATGATTGTTTTTTTCATATTAATGGGACAAAGTTCAAAGGATGACATATATCCAACGAATAAAAATATTTACTACACCATCGATTTCAAATTTAAGTTTGGAAAATATCAAATATGCAGCATTACATGTTAAATTCTGGGTAAAATTCTTTGTCACGTGATTGTGATAACTCGACAGTGATTGAGTAGGAAGTTTGGCACTTTTTTTATATGTAGTAATTAAATATTA
This sequence comes from Acaulospora morrowiae, assembly GCA_910591835.1. NCBI lineage: Eukaryota > Fungi > Glomeromycota > Glomeromycetes > Diversisporales > Acaulosporaceae > Acaulospora > Acaulospora morrowiae. The sequence continues at coordinate 12,874 of CAJVPV010001874.1, read as the reverse complement.
ACAGTGTTTACCCATTTGCTGTTTTATTAATCACAAAAAATTAATCTATTTCGTAAATATGCCAAAAAAAAGCGATACAAGTGTGTAAAAATTAGCAGTTAATTATTTCCATTCACATACATATTAATTAATGTTCGCTTGTTTAGCGTTGATCTCCTCAAAATCGTAAAACAGCTACCTTGGTCCTTAAAGCTCTAAAAAAAGATCAAGATATGCCCGTTCTTGTATTTGAGTGGAATGAGGCAGGTTTCAATGATGTTCCCACTGTTCCAGGTCTTCGAAATGGCATTGCTGGCCAAAACAGGGTTGCGATTATCACAAAAAATGGTGCAACAAGCTATAGTAATATCATATTTACATTTCCAAATGGCAATGCTATTGGAGCATGGGTTGGTCAGATACGCGTGAATATATCATGGTATGATAAAGACTGATTCCATGTTTTTCATATTCTTCAATATCAACACTTCCTTTTATTCGCTAAAGGGCGATAAATCAACCTGGCATTCCAAATGTTTGCACTTCAGTCACCAGAATCAACCGAATTACTGAACGTGATACAGGCACACCTTCAACTGCGCTTGATCTTGAGAATTTTTCAACGGTCTTTAATCGTTAATAGTTGATACTGCTAATTTTACTGGTTTTTGATTTCAAAAGGATATCCAGTAATATTCAAGATGACTACTGTCTCTGACAATGATATTTATTACAACGAAATCAAATTTCTTCTTCAGTATCAATGTTTGCTTTGCTCAGTTATTTTGATGCTGAATATAATGCTATTTGTGCTAACCAGGAAGAAATTTTGTGCTAGTGTTATATTATGGGAAAGAATTTATAATTCAGTACGAAATGTAATAAAATGTTAGGACTGTTTTCCATTCTCCGTAAAAAGATACATGATTACAACACCCAGAAATCTCGCGTAAATACTTACAACGAAAACTCGGAAAGTTGTAAAAATATATAAATTAGGTGCAGACAGATTTTCCTTGAATCAAACGACCATCCATCCATCTTCTATATTAATAAACAAAACAAGTTAACCTATTACTTAATGGTCATTGGTTAAATAAAAGATTTTTCGTGTGTAAATATATCAATCGCACCTCGTATCTGCGAAGTAAAAAATTAGATTCGAAGTTTGAATAAATCTGCTTTCTATATAAAACTGTCGATACCCAAAATGTCGTCAGTTAGAAATATTGAGGCCGAGGATACAAAATTAAAGCAGATTATGGAAGAGAATACCGAGATTAAGGCCAGAGTCGCGAAATAAATGGAACAGACTGCAGAGAAAAATACCGAGCTTAAGGCTAGAGTCGCGAGATTGCAACAGGAAGCAGTTACAAAATGATATTTCTTCCGATACCCGTCCATCCCGCTCTTCTTCGCCCATATTAAATTCATACTGTATATTGTAGCACAAGCAAAATATTAGTGTAGATCGATAAGTAAAAAGATATGCTCGAGATCTTTGGACCTAATTTAAAGATACAGTATATTAAAAAAAAAAAAAAAATAACCACCATTTACTTCTCAAATGTGATAATAAAGTATTATGTAAATCTAATCTTGTACTCATACCAGCAAAAAAAAACCTAAAGATTCTATTTTGATCAAGTAATCATGTCTCAATTGATAAGCCAAGTATGGTAACATAAAGTAAGAATCACAGCACAGAGATGACGTTACACGACACAAATTCGAGATACAATAGATGAAAGGCTCGCCGTTACCATACGACAATAAAGTATACGTGCATAATCATTTTTCTGACTTTTAATTTATCAAATAAATATGTATTTTATATATCTTGGAAAATTTAAGGCATACTTAAACTTCCGTCAAAAATTCTAAACAAAGTACATTTCATTTAAAATAGAATCCTTAACCCTCGCACAGGAACCATTTCTCACCATCACTTTTTCGGTGGCAGGTTCCTCAGCATGTCTATCACGACCACCTCTACTGCCACGACCGCCCCTACCCCTACCTCCACGACCACCTCTCCCGCCGCGAGCACTGACAGGAATTGGATCATAATCAACAAAGTATCTCGCTTGGTTGGCGATGTGGTGCGCATAGTGTACTGGAGTCACGTGTGATAAGGCCATATTGCATCTGAGATGAATCAATTGATCAGCAACTCAGTACTACATAAGAAAAAGTCTATTGTAACAGAAGTGTTCTTTTTTCAACATACCTTACAGATAAGAAACATAGCCTATAAGTGATTCCCTGAATCTCATCTGCCGAGAAATTGCCTTCATTAAGAATAACATGATAATAAGCGGATCGAGCCGTCCCGAGTGGACTTGCATGACTTTGCAGAACTAGTTTACGTGCGATAGACATATCATTAACACTTACAATTTATTGAACATTCATGCAATCGATTAACAATTTCACTTACAGAACGTAAAATTCTGTGGTACAACAATGCCCGTATCAATCACGGTGCCGGGTTTGCAATTTCCACCATTTGGATCGCGGTCTTTCTCATTTACAGGTAGAAACCTAACGAAGCCACAAGTATAAATTCAAAAATACCTTCATTAAAAAAGTGCAAAGATGTTAACACGGAAAACTTACCTGGCGTGATGCCTTTTCTGAACAATTAAAAATGTTAACTTCGGCGGGTCATGATATTTATACACCTCTTTGAACACATTCTTGATAGCAAAAATCTCTACGTCCAATACTGTCTGGAATTGTCCTTCGGAAACACCATCGCGATAAAATATAATTTGCTCGGGAAGAGCACCATCATTTCTCCTTCTAAATTGTTCGAGTAAATCTTTCATCATATTTTCTATATCTTCGATAGTCTCATTGTTTAATATTTTATTCATTCCATATCGTGCAACATATCTTGTTAATTCTGGGTCCATCGAGGCGCATACCGCGGCTACACTGGGCTGACCTTTTCTCTTTTCTTCTATACCAGGATGAAAAACGTCCGCCCCCAAAACCATCGGCTAATAAAGATATATATGTGGAAACACCAATTGGTAAATAAGAGAATGAAAAAATTTTAATAAACTAATAAATCTCAAATACCTACTGTGGTAGTCGTCTTAAACTTCAATTCATGGTTGTATAAGGTACTATTCGTACCACCCAGCCTCCCATTGATCTTAAGAGCAAGGTTACCGCAAATTTGCCGCCATTTTTCTGATCCAATATTTGAAGCCACAATGCATTGAGATATTACTCCCAAGATTGTTCCACATGTTTTCTTGATTATCGGACGTATCCCTGAGTCACCCTTTAACTTTTTACGAATTACACATATAATTAATTGTGGTGCTTTTCCCCGATTAATTCTGGCATTATTGAAACCAATTTGTAAAGACTATTTATTATTGTAAAGAAAATATGTATTGGTAAAAAATTAATAAACGTCACTAATAACAATAAAATGGGTGAAACAGGTGACGTTCCTCACCTTGGAATAATCTCCGTTTGGGTTAGCATAGTAAATTGGAGGTTTATTGTTTACAATATTCTATAAAATCGTAACGAATACCATAGTTGCGTAAAAAAAAAAAAGAGATAAACCAATAACAAGTTGTCAAAGAATAGCCTACGAGTCCTTTCTGAGTCAATAATTCCATGAGCTGAATCAATGCGTTTTTTAATATTTCTATCGGTAATGTTTTCATATCTTCAAAAACTACCACGGACCAATTATAAATATTAATTCCCTATTTATATATGTAGTTGCCAATAGTCATGTTTTAATTAATCTTTTTCAAAAAGAAAAAAAAGAAAAAAGCGGAAACTTACCGTTATGAACCTTTTGACTTCCCAATTACCCATAACTGGTTGGATCGGTTTCCTCTCACGATCAATTAATCTGGGCGGCGCGAGATTACGAGCTAAAAAATTATACAGATGAGATCTTGGATTTTGCCAATATAAACAAAATCAAGATTATTTATTTTCTACCCATAAGTTTAACAAACTCGCTCCCTACTTCCATTCCGATAGAGGAGATATTCTCGTCTGATTGATGCTTGTAAATATTTTTCAAGGCATAATCCAGATATCGGAATCTATCATCAGGCCTGACTGTAACCTTTCCTATCATTTCCTGAAGTTGATATGGTGATAGTCTCTTTTTGTATTTTTGACCTGGGCAAAAATAAACATAATATTAATCACACAATCTCTTCGTATTATGACGGTGTGAAGCAAAAGCTCACCTTGTAGAAGTTCACAAACTTCCAAAGGCAAAAGAACATCGTCTTTATGAGGCTTTCTCACCACAATACATGGCAGATTACGAAATTCCAACGGCATTCCGAGTCCCCTATAGTATTCGGCAACACTGATTCTTCTTCCATCTCCCGCCACAAATGTACATTGATCGGCAGATCTCGCAGATACTTGGAACACCTTGTGCTTACGTCTTCCTCTATCGCCTCGATAGGTGGTCGTGACATCAAGATCCTTGAGAAATTCCGAGAGATGTTCTATCTCTTCTGGTGTTAACCCTTGTCGCAATTCATCCCGCGATTTCGCGATAATATGAGGAATGATGTCAATCAATTTTCCAGATGGATAATATGTAGTCGCACATAAATCGATGTTTATAAACAATTTTCCTATATATATATTTAAAGATTAGTGAAAAATAAAATAAAAAAATGAAATGAAATAGATTTAAACAATAGATCTACCCCATCCGGGACGTATGGTCTGCCAGTATCCTTTCTTCAGCTCTATTCCCCCGTTCAAAAATACCCTTTCGTTCTGTGATCTATGAATAAAAATCGCTTTCTTTGCTGAAGATGAAAACTGAGCTCGAACTTTCGAGTTAATGAACGCGTTGAGAACGATCAGTATCGTCTGAATCTCGGAGCTCCAGGATTTGTTAGAGTTTACTCTAACATATTCCGCAATCCCGCCAAGATCAAACTGTCGGGAATACTTTAGGGTTGCAATTAAATTTTTTGGTCTACCCACATCGCCTTCTGGTGTGAACACGACCTTAAATTAAAAGATAAATTTTCTATATAAAACCTTATGATCATATTATTGTATCGTTACAAACATTGAAAGAAAATTTACATTTATTTCTCTCTTGTTACCCGCTCTGGTAAGTTCTGTGATGGAATACACAAGATTTCCATCATACGCGGCACCTACTCCTCGACCCAACTTCCCTTCTCGCAGAATTTGCAAAAATATCATATCGTAATCTTTTTTGCTCACCGAACTATTTCTATCCCTACCCCTAATGTCTAAAGAATATGAATTAACAGTAGGGTAATTGAACTACAAGGAATCAGAAAAGATCCGTGAGTAACAATTGCTACAATAATCCTTGCTAAGTTAAATTATTCAAATCTCGAATAGACCGACTTTTGCGATTTCCAAAAAATTGGCTACAATTTGGAAGGGCGTACCGGCTCTTGCCGGCTCTTTGGGCCTTGAAGCAAAACCAAGCTGACTCGCCATAATTAGTCAATGTTTATGTACAAGTTAAATTAATTAATTTTGTAAAATTTTGTAAGCGTTAAAAGAAAAAACAAAACCGTGTCGTATAATTTAATGATGATTGTTTTCTTCTCAGGTTAGACATTTTATAAGTTCTAAATATCCTGGGAATGTCAACTGGTAAGAAAACTTGATGCAACCCTAATTAAGAAATCCCAACGGCTCATTATTACCATAAATGGTAAGTGAACGCGTGCAAGATGTATTTGTTACCGCTTTTGACTAAGATGTTCGGAAAAATAGTTAACTATATACACTGTATATACTATTATAATACAGTACAGTAGATACTTTGTTTACTTATACTGTATACGTATTTATTATAATACGTAAATATTTTAAGTAAGACAATTCTTATGTAACAAAAACAATTAAAAATATATTAATAAAAAATCTATTAATATTAAAATTATTATTTACAATATATAATTTATCTATTTACTAATTATTTTATTATTATTTTATTATAACAAAATAGATTTGTTAAATTATTATAATATTAATTATTTAAATTTTTATGATGTTTTAAATATAATAAAAAATCAAAATCAAAATCAATAGATATATTATTTAAATAGAACTTTCTAAATTATCAAACAAAATTTTTTAACCTTTTCAAATAATAACTAATATAAATAATCTTTTAAAAAAACTTTTAATTAAAAAAATATTTCAATAATATTTAATAAAAATATCTTAAATTTTTTTTATAAAATCTTCAAACTTGAAGATTATATCATCTCAATATTTTTTCAATTCAAAATAAAAATAAAAATATATCTTATATAAGTTTATTTATCCTATACAATAATACAAATACAAAAAAAATCATTTTATATTATTAAATATTTATTAATAATAATTCTTCAAAATATATTATTATAAATATTGACCAAAGTCATATCAATCAATCTAAATATCAAATGATATTACTATTTAATTTATTAAATTACAAATAAATATTGAATTAAAATTCTATAATAATTATAAAATCATAATATTGATACTTATAAACTTTTTAATTGTTAAACTTTTTTTAAAAAACATTTCTTATTTATTACAATTTCAACAAAATAATATCTAAAATATGAAAAACAATAACCTGTTATAATTTCTTAAAAAATTTAATATTCAAAATTTAAAAAAATCTTTTAATTCAAATATCATTGAAACTCTAAATAAATTAGTTTTAAAAAAAATTTTTATAAAAACATTTCACAAATTTTTAATAAAAAAGATACAATATTCTATAAAAAACTTCAAATAATCAAATTTTATATTCACAATCTCTTGATATGAACTTTAAAAGCTTGTCAAGTTCTTTATAATACTTTATTGCAAATAGATGAAGAAGCATATGGCGATATAGAATCTATAGAAAAACAAGAATTCTTTGAAGAATTTGAAAATGAAGAGGTAACACATATCCAGTTTTTGCACAATATTGCATTATTTTCTTGATAGTAAGTTTCTCTCCTTTTGTTTGGTACAAGAGCTTCTATTTGATTTTCTTTGAATAAGCGTCGACAAAGAGCTTCCTTCACATCTTTACGAGTCTTCCAATCTGGTAGGATAGTACCAAGTTCATTGACATGAGCACATAATTGAAGCGAGTTTGATTCAACTAATAGGTTATATTTATTCAAGAACAGATTCAAAATGGAGATAAAGCCATTAGTTTTGGGTTTTTGGGTTTTTTGGACAGTTTCCATAATAAATATACAATATATACAATATCGATAAGTAGATTGTGATTATACATTAACCTACTTATTCTTTCAAATCAAAAATTAATTATATTGGGTCGGTATATATACCCAAAAATTGAATGGGTATGGTTAGTGTAATTATATCGGAAAATGAATATGGGTAAGGCACGAGATCGATCAAAAGTCTTGGAATCCATAACTCTACATAATAGAGAAGTTAGTGCCAAGATAACCAAAAATATAAAAGGCATCAAGGAGGCTTAAAGAAATCTTCGAAAAATAATCAATATACAGTATGTCAAGCAAGCATATGATTATACTTCGTGCTTTGAATCGGATAAGTCAGGTATATGATTTTTAAGTATATCAAGCTTTGCATGTAATTCAGCCTGCTTTTTTTGATAATATTATCTTTTTCGATACTTACTCGCATGATTCAGGCATGCACCATATGTAGAGTATGTTAACTTACCACATTCTTACCAGTTTTAAGAATATAAGGTCAACGATAGAGTCCCATATTTATTACAATAATATAGAATAATTATTTTCATTTTAAAGTTATGTGGGTTGATACACAGCAAAACCATGCTTTGAAAGGTTTTAACAAAAATTGAAATTTTTAGTGAATTATACTGTGATAAAAGTTTGGATTGTATATTAATATATTATAATTTGTTACAATCTCGCGCGCAGTTTTTTAATTTTATATGCTCGATATATAAATTTAAATTGATAATCGTCGATATCTCCAAATAAGGATTTTGTCTCAGAGCATGGTTTTGCTGTGTACCAACCCATGTAATTTATTTTATAAAAAACCCAATTCCATACATTCTGGAGAAATTTACACAAGGATCGATTTAAAAAAGGTAAAATTGAGAATTAAAAGATGTACCAAATTTATTTTTTATTTCTACTAAAACAATACCATGCCTTAACAGGACGGAATCTCTCCACCAATCACATACATTACAACTAAATAGACCAATAACGAATAGATTGATAAAGCGTGACTGCTATCGCCTCGTAATTGGGATCCGCCACTAGTTTTCGACGGTGGAGTATCATCAAGTTTACAAGTTTGAAGACATCTTACTTGTATATTAATATCAATATCTATTAAAAGAAACAATTGTTAAAAGAAACAATTGAGAAACTGATGCGTCATATTAATGAAATATAAAGATACTTACAGATATAGCAATCACTACATGAGTGCACCTTAGCTGATACAACAGCAAGGAAAGTCATCAAAGTTAACAAAAACGCAAAAGTATTGAATTTCATTTTTGTGTAGTCTTTAAAAGACTCATTAGACAAACCTTTTTATAGTGATCTCGGAATTTGACATGCTGATTTCCGTACTTTTACTTTACATGTCGCACATAACTTTATTACGCGTCACCTACGGGCAATTCGATAAATGCATAGGCCAAAAATGAACATTCTTAAGAATACACTTATATGATCGGTATATAACCAAATATATCTTGCCCGTACTATAATAATTCAAAGTTAAGTGTTTCGTCTAATAATATATTGTCAAAGTGAATTTTCGGATTTCTAGTACAGTATATAGAATATTCGGAAATTGACTGAAATATCTATTGTTTAGCATTCAATGAAATATCTATTGTTTAGCATTCAATGAAATATCTATTGTTTAGCATTCAATGAAATAGATTTAGCATTTAATAAAAGAACTGGAGATAAGGATTAAAAATAAACTTTTTAAAAACAAAGAAATAAAATTTATAATAAATAAATAAATCTTATAATAAAAAAAAACAAAGAAATAAAGTTCGTAATTAAGAAATAAAGTTTATAATTAAAAAAACAAAAAAATAAAGTGTAATTAAAAAAACATAGAAATAAAGTTCGTAACTAAAAAAACAATAAAGAAATATAAAGCTTAAAAAATATACATATATAATTATTAGTGAATCAAAAAAACGTTTATGTGAATCGTTACAACAACAGCATCCAAATCAAATATTGGCCGAATATAACGAGGCAAAAATAATTATCAAAGGTTTAACAAATCTTGACGGCTATAAATCTGACTATAGAAAACATATATATTATAAATACTGGCTAAATCTAATATCCATGCCAGCTCTGCTAATAGAAATGATACTGCACTTTTAGATGCATATCAATCCAAAGAGATTTGTTCTCAATATATAATTCAGATTGCAGGAAAAGGTTATATAGTGATTGATCACCCTTCCAAAGTTTATAGAATGCCAAATATACATAAATGTATTAATGGAAACCAGCCTCTTTATTTGATTATTGATATAGATATGAGATAGAATCCTAATTCATCTAATCCTGAACTTTCTTCTTTAAATAATAAAAAAATCACTTGTGAAAATTTGATATCTTGAATTTTATTTGCTTGTGTAAATACACTATATATTATACCAGGATATATACCTACCTTAAATTCTTTTGCCTTAGTAAGCTCATCAAATACTAAGAAATATAGTTGTTATATTATTTATCTCATATTCAATTTATAAATTATAGAGAACTTAAGGAGTTTACAAAAAAAAAGCTATAGAATTAATTGGGTTTTGAAATGGATTTAATGCTTTGAAAAGTATAAAATACAAGTTTTTTTTTCTCTTTGAATTCAATATTACTTTTTTTACTATTAATTTAAATAATATATCATTATTTATTATATCACTATTAAATTGAAATTATAGAATATATTTGTACTCATTATTATTTTGTATTTGAAATTGTGAAAATAAATAACACTAATAACAATACTATCCTAAAAACAATAATAATATCTCTTAAACTAAAAATATTTCTTTTAATGTCTCTAAAACTGTTATTCAAATATTATCTAATATAAAATCTAGCCAAAAAACATATAATTCTAATAGTCAACAAAATACTAGAAGAAAAATATATAGTAAGCATAACCTTATCAAATATATTTAAAGTTAAAAAATATTGAAATATATTTATATTTATTAATTTAGATGATTTGAATTATAATTTTAAAAATAATAATAATTTTCATAGAAAAATCATTTTTATTATATTTTAAAGAATATATACAATATTGTTTAAATAATGATCATTTATGTTATAGGAATGCACAAAATATTTTAGATCAATAATCTTTTTATGATTGTTTTATAATGAATATATATTTTTATTAATATATCATAATTTGATTTTTTTTTATATGTTTTTTCATGTACTTTAGTATTAACTTCATTATAATAAAGAAGCAAAGAACTTTCAATTTTCTTTGTTTTCTTAAAATAATATTGCTTTTTAAGATCCATTATAATATGATATAATAAAATAAATAAATAAATTTTTTTTAATGTATTATAGTAACAAAAAATGTCTTATAAATTACATAGTCTAATTTATAAATACAGAGAACTCTCCCTAAATGACCTCCTTGGAACCAAGAGCAAGTGTGCATTTAGAGAAGGTATATATTTAAAGGGAAAAAATAATTTATTTAATTTTATATTAACCATCTTAATTTTGCCTGGCATTATATTAATTCCGGTCAGTTATCTTAATTTTGCCCGGCTTTATGTTAATTCCGGTCAGTCATCTTAATTTTGCCCAGCTTTATGTTAATTCCAGTCATATTAATTTTGGTCAACTTCGCAAATTATATATAAAGTGTATTTAGAAAATTAATTTAATATAAACATTTTTGAAAATTTATTGTACTATTAAAATATAAAGGATGCATTTAATATTATTGATCCAACTTGAAAAGAATGTATTTAGAAAAGGTGTATATTTTAAAAAAATATATTTAGAGAGATTTTCAATATTAATTTAAAAAATTATTTAATTTATTAATTTGTTTTTTTATTTTGCTTTTTAAAATCTTTTATTAAAAAAATAAAAACCATATAAATATACAATATATATGTATATTACTTTTTTTAAAACAATAATTAAATAAAAATTAAAAATCTATAAATCAATATTATAGTAAATAATATTTTCAAATTATCAAATACATGTATTTAATTCAATACATATAGGAAGAAAAACATATAAAATCCTATTTGTATATAGATTTATTGGTTTTTCTATATATAAAATATTCAATTATTTAGATTTTAATTATATTCAATTAGATTATATAAAAATAAAACCTCTAATTTTTTTGACAATTGTAAACTAAAAACAAATCAAAGCAGAAAAAATTGCATAAGCAAGATTTTTAATTTAATTCTTATAAAAATCTAATATTCTTTTGATATAACAAACTTTATAATATAGACTTGTGAATCCATGGTGCAATAATTAATACTTCACAGGTCAAATTACAAAATATCAGTTCAACTCAATATGAAGGTAATTGAAAAGAATTAATATGATATTTGGTATCATAACTTGTAAAAACACTGTTTCTCATAAGAAACTATTTCACATGCTAATCCAGTAGGTGTTGAGATTATAATTTTGAGAAAAGATATTATGGCATGATGATCGTCTAGTTGATACTATAATGATTATCAAAAGTTGCAAGATATATAAGATGTCTGTTTTTGACAAATAGGTTTGATAATCACTTCTCTAATATCTGTTGTTTTTTCTTGCAGATCCCTATCCAGATTCCATCCCAATCCAATAATAAACCAGTCTGGTGGTGCTTATTTCAAAAAGACATTTGGCATAAGACCTACTTTGCACATAAAATAAATTACAATTTAGGCAATAAAAACCAGTTATAAATCTACTTTGAACATTCTTAAGCAATATTTAGGCTAATAAAAAATTAAATGATTAGCCTAACTGCAGATGATAGTAAAAGATAAAAGTCTTGATAGAAGCAAGTAGGGCAATCAATTCTATAATTGCTTTATTTGTTATAAACAAAATATTATCCCAATTTGTTTTCTTTATTTTCTCTTAATTTTTCTCAAAAAATAAATAAAGCAATAATTTCATTAAAAATTAATAGTGCTAGTGGAGTCTTAATATACTAGTATTCTCTCAAGGTTACAAAGGGTCATAGCATTTATAAAAATAATATTGAGCCATTTAGCTTTCACTTTCTAAAAATATATATAAGTCACAATTAAATTTGTAAAATAAACATTGTATTAACTTGATAAGTATAATAAACTAAATAGCAAGGTCTCATTAGCATTACGAAAAAAAAAAAATATATTTTATAATATAAAAAATATTTTAACTTTAAATTATTTTAATCTAATACTTGTTTAAAAGAAAAATACTTAATAAAAAAAATTTTTTTAAAGTCACAAATAATATAACAAGTAAGTATCTTTTTCAAGATTTCTACTTTTTATAAAAAATTCTATCTATTATATAAATACATTCTGTAAAATATTTAAATAAACATATGTTTAAATCAAAGATAAATCAAATTAATTATTATTATTATTAATCTATAAACAATATTAACTTTATTTATATAGAAGATAATTATAGTATACAAATTAGTACAAAATAACTTTATACTTAAAAGATATTTAATTTTTTTTATATTTTTTTTTGAGTAGATAAACACCATTTCTTTATTTATTCGTATATTACAAGATATACATTTAGAAAGAAACAACATCTCTCACGTGCGCTTGGCAGTAAGTTTAATGCTAGCCTGCCTACAGTAATCACTTAAC
>CAJVPV010001873.1:0-14434 GCA_910591835.1 Acaulospora morrowiae | reverse complement strand
AAAACAATATTAATATATTTCTTAATTATAGATTTAAAAATTATGATTATGTAAAAAAAATTTTTATTATATAATAAAATTATTATTAAATTTAAATTTAAAAACAAAAAGCCAATTAAAAATGATTAACTGTTTAATATTGATTTTAAAAAAACAATTATAAATTATTAAATTATTTTAATAATCAAATTTATTAGATAGTAACTAATAAAATTATGTATATTTTTTTCATAATTTTTTTATTAGTAAAAAAATTTTTTATTTAAATATTTTATAGATTAATTATTGATTTTTTAAAATTTTTTTAAAAATTGATTTTTTGTTAAAAATTAATATATAAAGATTTGAATTATAAAAAAATAGTTTGTAAATAATAATAAGTAAGTATATATATAAATATATATAATTAATTAATAAGTTTGTTTTTAATTTAATAAAGAAAACATTAATATTAATATAATAAAATTTTAATTCAAAATAATTGATATATTAAAATAGAATTTTTTATTAAAAAATAAAATTTTGTTTATCTTTTAATTTTATAAAAAAAAATTTATAACAATATATTTTTATATTTTTATTCTCCTATATTTCTTATTTTTACAATATCATAAATATTATTTCTAATATATTTTTTATATTGATTAAAGTTATACATACTTTTCAAAAATATATTTGCAAATTTTATTATAATATTTAAACAAAAATAATTAAATTTATATTAAATAAATTTATTACTATATTAATAAATTCAATTTATATTTTCTTAAATTTTGAATTTATAAAATTATTCAAATATAAATAAATTTCTATTATTAAAATTAACATACGTACCATATATATTAAATAATAAAAATTTTTATAAAACAATTAAATATTATAACTTAAATACTTTAATAAAATCGATTTTAATAATCAAATAATTTAAAATTTAAAAATTTTTTATCAAGTATACTTTTGTAATTTTATGTATACAAATTGACGTACAGTATATAAAATGATTGCTAAACTATTTTTTTTAAAAAAATAAATAAATTTTCAATGAGTTTTTTTTCTTGTATTTTGGAAAACATATTGTATTTTAGAAATTTCTATCGATCACCACAATCAAATAAAATACTATATCATATTTATTTATTTGATAATCTTAAAATAGATTGTGGATAATACGTAAATGATAATATATCATATATTTATTATAAGAATTAAGTTGATTGCGGATAATTAATAATTTTTTACCGTAGATGCTATTTACTGTACTTTATTTATTAATACAGATACTTATTACCTTACTGAGCCACGTCATACTGCGACAATGTTTGTTAAAATTGGATCACAGAATTTACATTGTGTAATCTTCGTGCGCATGTGTGACTAGCCATCATTTGATTTTCCTAAGGGGAAAAACAATACATGGCATGATTATACAACGTAAAAGGGTTTCCCTTTTCGTTGACAGTCAGATGATCATTTATAACTGAGTCTTTTTGTGATATCACAAAACAAAGAGTGGTTTTTTTCCCACACAAACCAAGTTGAAAGGAAGAAGGTGAAAAACGATAAAATTACAAAATTTCTAATCCAAACGAAAAAAAAAAAAGATGTTGATAAAAAGTCATGACCCTATCGCGGTCAAACAAGAGTTAGAGGAAGAAAAATCGTCAGAGACGAGGTCATCGTTAGACGAGGAACTCGAAGAAATCAAAGAATTCCATTTTCATGTCTATTTCTTTCAGGTATTTTTTTTTTTTTTGCATGTTTCTTGATTCATTCCTTTTATTTCAAGAATCTCAAATAAGGCTTCGGAATAACTGAAACATCATTTTTTTTAAAAAAAAAACAGGACAATCAAAAAAATAGAGAATCAGCTTTGGCACTACGCGAGAAGATTGTGGAGTTGACGAAAAAAGGATTCTTCCACCCAGTCCCATTTCACAACATAAATTTTTCACCGGTCGGACCTCATTCGATCGTGCGTAATAAGTTGTCTATGACTTTTGTTTCCAGAGATATTTTTCAATAATACTGACCATATTTTGCCCTCGCAATCAATAAATAGGGTTCGTATGAGGTCTGGTGTCCGAAAGAATACTTTTCACGCACATACTCGTGGTTCTTACTTAATCGCGGTGTTCACTCCGTGCTCGTCCATCCGTTGACCAAAGAGCAATTAATAGATCATACTGATCGTGCGGCATGGATGGGACAGTCTGTACCGCTAGACCTGAAAAAGTTGCCACCTGTGTTAAAGGAGGTACCGAAGCAATACCCGGAGTTGGGGTTGGGGTATAGTGCGCCCGAAGAAAAAAAGCCCAGAAACTAATTCACTAGTATTATTTGTGGATAGTGTATTATAATGATTAATTGATGAGTGAAGTGTATTGTTATTCAATGAGGAATAAAAGAATAAAGAATCAATGTAGTATCGATATATTTTGTTTCTTCGGAAACTTATTAACTTGAAATGTTACAGTCGATACAGGAGGGATTTCCCGGACAATAGATACGGCGTCAAATTCTCAAGGTTGGATCAGCCAGACAAACGCAACTGCGCGTGCATTCTCATTTACAACGAACGATTATTATACTGTATTTAGAAAATGCCGTACCAATCGTAAATAGTAGGTTAAAAAGTATAAAAAAGAAAAACAAATCACCTGAAACGGACCAATGGCTAAATGGTAAAGCCTCAACTAGCCTCATTGTTGGTTACACGTAAGATGCATGATAGGCAACGGGTCATTGCTTAAAGACAGATTTCGTTTTGTTTCACGGAAAATCAAACAATCTCGATGCGGTAAGTAATTGATAGTCGGGATAGCATGACTGTCGCGGCAGCCCTTATTTTATTAGATTGGGAATTTCTTTGAAATAGGGAATCAACTCGGGTAGAGCGCTTTTTCCTTCTACAGATCCATCCTGCCATACCATGTGCTGCCTCCCGTTCTTTTCGATGAATTTACCGATAATTAAATTACGTAAGAACGTCGGTATCACTGGTTCCACTGTATATGTGTATGCGAATTTTGTGTAAAATCAAAAATCCAAAAAAAAAAATTTTTTTTATTTTTATTTTTATTTTTTATTTATTCTTTATCAATTCAACCTAATCCAATATCCTATTGTATGTATTACTTTCAACGCTATTAAATTTTTTTGAATTTTATCTAGATTTGATGATGCAAAGAAATGTGAACGTCACTGACGTAGTAAGAAGCACCCAAGAGGTTCGATTTGTGTATACAAAAAAGGAAAATAGAGAGATACGTACGCACCAAGAGGGTAGAATGTCGCCGTGATAGCCAATTATCGGTACGATTTTCGTATTAGTCAATAGACGAAACGGTTACATTGTGATAACTGTTTTGGCTTTGTGGTAGGCAAATGCGTCTATAAAGTAAAATAAATATAAATACTTGGCAATAGTAATTATTTCCAAAATTTACATAAAAGCTGTTGATTCCAACGACGTGCACCCTTTGTTACTGTTACCAAGTAATAATACCCCAAAATCTTGCGGTTAATTATTAGGAATACGTTATAAAAATCCTCGGTATTCTTTTTGTTCTGTGTTAGATTAATGTAATGTTTATTCTTCTAGCAAGGTCAAACAAATTCTTATGAGATTAGCTAGCCTCAATTGGACCGATTAACGATATCTTCTCTATTCGTCCTTTTTTTTTCTTTTTTCTTTTTTATTCTAACGTCGACTTTTCTTTGTAAGAAATTCGATTATTAAATTATTATTACGCAAATTAATTAACCTCGAGACTTCATTAGATTCAATTTGTATCATATTCACCCAGTCATTCAACCTATTCATACTTTCATTTAAGAAACGATCATTCATTTGTAAAATTTTCATTTAACACGCGGCACGACATATATCATACATTGCTACATTGCACAGGTACTTTTGTTTTTCCACGCAACCTTCAATTCATAACAGGTTAGCTTGTTGATTGTCACATCATTAAAAATATAACCCTGCATCTTCATCTCGTCATATATATTTTTTTTTCCCTTGGGTCTCCTCGTATACTCTCTCTTCCAACCATTGCCAACAAAAAAAAAAAAAATACTTCATTAATGGCATGAATTTCATTTTTTTTAATCTTGTAGAAACAGAATTCATGTTAAATAGCGCAAAAATTTTTTTACAAAAAATGATGATGGATCTATATTCGAACAATAGTTATCTCGGTATGTTCCGCATTCATTTTTCGCGTCGAAGGAAGTCTGTCAATCCATTAATTCATTTACCTGTTCACTCTATATTCTAGTAAGAGCATGTTACATCCCATTCATTCTAATATGGTAGGTGGTTCTATTTACCATAATGGTTACCTCGAACTTTACGACCGAGGGCATTGCTCTTCTCTTCTCATCTCATCACATTAATTAATTCTTTCATTTATCACATAATTAATCCCTTTCTTTTCTTTAGGATGATAATACGTGCTTATCAATCAAATCGCTCGTCATTCTCTCCATCTCTGTTGATTCGCCTGGATCCGCGTTCCTTGTTCACCTACTCTCTCATACTCGCATTTCTTTCACAATTCACCCATGATTTTCTATTGTGCTACTTAACATATGGAGAAGGTTATGATAATGATACTTATACTTCTCTGGCGAATTCGGGTGTTAACACGATGTCGGTTTCTTCTGAACTCATCTTGGAGGTTGCGTTGTATTTTGGTGCTGCAAGTCTGGGTCTAATAATGTGAGTTGGATCAACCTCGACAATTTGTTTACGTCAATTTTTTTTTCTCTTCTACGTTCCCTTTTCATTTTCCTTCGAAAAGGATTAATTGATGGTCTTACTATGATCAATGTTTTTGATGTGGATGTGCAGAAATCACCCACTCATTCGTCCAATATGGTCAACTCTCTCACTAGCTAGTAGATAGCTTTTTTCACTTTAGTTCTTCCATTCATTTTGACCTTCCAAACTTCGATGTTTACATTACACACACCATCCAAAATATAAACAAAAATTTCTTGTTGCTACCATTGGTACAACATTTACGGTGGATCCCGAAAATTTCATTTGTCACTCGTGTGATAATTGGTGGACAGAACCTGCATTATCATGCGTGTCGATTGATACTACTGCGCCACAACGGATTGATCAATGTGCTAACTCAAACAAAATAATTTTATTTTTTTAAAAATAATAGAACCTGTCTATTTGCTCTGCAAGCCTATTGGAGTTTGGTGATGGGGCAACTGTCACGTCGACAATTTACCAGCACACTGGAATATCGGATTTATCTAGTTCTGGCAATTTTGATGTTTCCAATGTAAGTTAGTGAGTTGTAAAAAAAAAAAAAAAACAAAAAAATCGCGACGAACGCTGCATTGTTATTCATCATTGTCTCTCTCTTTGAAAACGTAGATTCCCGATACTACAATTCATCTTTCACGCAAATACACTACACAAAGAATTGGTTCCTGACCTTGCATTCTCCATCCAATCCCTCGTGATTTGTCTCTCAAGTATTCGCACTCAATTTGGCATCACCACCTTGATCAATACCCCCACGCGTGTCACTATCCTTCCTCAAACCCACGGAAAACTTGTCTTCTTCCAGGACTTGAACTCTTGGTTAATCATCACCTTGTTCATTTGGAACGCCCCTTCTCTGTTGCTCTGCGTTTACACGTTGTTCTTGCAACAAAATTTTCTCAACGGGAATCTTTTTTCAAAGTTCACTATTGATTTCTTGTCGGCGAATTCCACTTTTGGTCAATTCATCGCGTACATCATTCTGATTTCCGTAATGTACCCAGATTTCAGCATAAGTCCTGTTCACGATTCCCTCAAACGAGCAATTTCTTCTCCATACAATGTCACAAAACCGAAAACTTTTGACACCTCGGATTTCGATATTGGTAATTTACACGAGTTGAATCACCACCACCACACGGTGATCGATGTTCCTCATCATGACATCTCCCCCGTGCATTCCGACTCCAATTCATCGACCTCGTCACTTTCGGAGGAGACTTCTCAGACAAAAAGCACCCACTCGAAATATTCTGCCACCTCAACCTCTCACCTGAGACATAAGAAGAAGAAACATTCGAAACGTCAGAAGTCTCGTCGGAATAGCAATGGGAGAATAGAAAAGAAGACTGGTGACGGTTTCAATAGGAAACGCAAGAACACGGAAATTGCCGAGATGCCCACGCCGACGATACCTTTGACGTCAATGGGAGGCAGTGTCATAGAAGACGCGCTCGCACAACAAATAATGGTGGAGACGCAGCAAGATGTGGTAGTCGAGCCTGCATATATGCACGCTTACATAAATCCGCACATCCCATCGCCACGGTATCTTAGGCCCTCAGAGTCACGGCCGGCAAGTACCAACACCGACTTATTGTTGGCGCCATTGCCAAGTCCGTATTCGGATTTTGCTGCCACCGGTAACACGGGTTATCATCCGTCGGCGGAGAAGGGACGAAACAGACAATTGGGTATTGGAGTGAATCCGTATGGAAATAGCCCTCTTCTGCAGCAACAAGATTTAGGGACCCTGGTGTCTGATAATGGAAACAATGGACCAATGTATGGGGGTCATGATGCGCGTCAGAGAAGTGTGCGAGGTGTACGAAGTACAACCCCTCCAGTTTCACCATCTCCATCATGGAGGAATCAAGGGAACCCAACAGCCTCGTCGCCATCACAGCAGCACATTTACTCCCCATCACCAAAATCATACCCACAGCAGTTACCTCGGTTATACGTGCCGTCTACACAGTCAACCCCATCAGGGGTCACGCAGAACACCAATAAAAGGAACAGTATTTCGAGACACGGGAACACTGACACCACTGCTATGTTGTCGAGAAGTGCTGCGAGAAACTCGAGGTCTAGTGATGCTGCATCTAGTGTGAACAGGAATAGCATTGCTTCTTCGAACGATGGCGATGATTCCGAAGATGAGGGGATTAGAAATGGTGAGAGGAATCGGGCGAGGGGAATGAGTCGTGCTTCATGGCATCAACAGATGAACCACGAGGAGACGTTAAGTCGAGTTCGGGAGAGTGATGCCGATGCCGTACCTGAGACTTGGACGGGTAATGGTATTAGTTACGTGGAGCAATTAAGAAGGCAGAGTAGTGGGAGTGAATATGAAAATAGGTACGAGAGAAGAGGTAGAAGAAGTCGAGAAAGTGGAAATGAATTGAACAATGCATCGCGTCAAATGTCGAGAAGCTCTAGACGGAGTACGAGTGAAACGAAGGAGCGTGATGGATATCTGCAACCACCCACACCCAACTCCGCGCAAAGATCTTTCCAGAGTTCAAGTAATCGGAATAGTGAGGCGAGCTATTCCGCATAGACAATCATTGTCACCGCATGCAACCAATTTTGCATATTGTACTTTTTTTTTTTTCCTTGGTTTACTGGGTTATGGTATTTTGGGGGGAGCTGTCAAGATTTGTACAAATAATTATTCACGGTATTTTTTCTATTGGTTTGGGGATGTATTATTTGGAAATTTCTTTCTTTCTATTCTCCGGTTCACCGAGTTCTCTTCGTCAATCCGTTCTAAATGCATCTTTGGTATTCCATAGACTTTGATAATTAAAAAAAAAAAACAAAAACAAAACGGACATGGATTAAAATCCATTTTAACAAACTGTACATTATTGTGACTCCCATCTTTCAAAAAAAGAAAGGCTTACATCATTAATTATCTATCGTTTTACTTCGTATCAATTAGATTACTTGTATAAACAAATTTGTGCGTATCATAAATTAATTATTAATGGTTTTAAAGCTAATTAAGTTTAGAAGTACTTTAAATAATCAAATGCTTATTAGTCATGAAAATTGTGGTGAACAGGAAGGACATGCGCGCACCATTTTTCTATTAATTTCTAACGTAGATCCGCTTACTTGGCTGCAGTGTTTACCAACCATAATTAGCCAAGATCATTGTATAATAAAAGGGATGGTTTCTATTGACTCTTTGTTTTAAAAGTTTTTTTTTTAATTCTTTGATTGATACTGTA
Source organism: Acaulospora morrowiae (assembly GCA_910591835.1). Classification (NCBI taxonomy): domain Eukaryota; kingdom Fungi; phylum Glomeromycota; class Glomeromycetes; order Diversisporales; family Acaulosporaceae; genus Acaulospora; species Acaulospora morrowiae. The sequence goes on along the minus strand of CAJVPV010001873.1, from coordinate 6,403 downwards.
CGTACAGTCAAACCATAAAATATATATAATTACTATAATTACTGTATAAAAGGTTTATATTAATTAGTTCGAGAGTTTCATTTTTATTATTTCTCATCATTCTAAAAATTGGGAAACGACGGTTGTTTCATGATACGCTTACCGTATGTACGCGCGTTTTCTTTTATTGGATTTGATCGAACCGTTGGATATTTTAGAAGAAAAAAGAAAGTTTTTTCTTAAATAAAACCGCGTCATCTTATTCATATTCAATACAATATTATTAAATACTGTACTGTACATACTGTATGTATTGATGTACTAATTCATTTTTTAATTCAATTTTAAGATTAATAAATTTTTTAACAAGCTAATACAAAGCATATAATCTTTTTTTTTAAAAATCTTAATTATAAAAAAACAAAATGATAATAATAATAATAATCGCTAAAATGTTTTTTAACATATTACCGGTATCCTTCTCTGCCATAGCTTGTCGCTACAGTATTTTAAATGAAAATTTTAACATTCGATCATTCACAAACAAGCTTTTGATTTTGATTTTGATTTTGATTTTGATTTTTCGCGCATTTCGATTTTTTAATTAAAGAACTTTATCCAAATATTAAACAAGGGATAACATCAAAGATATTAATTTATCAAACATTTTCTTGGATCGAGATTTTTTTTTTAAAGCTATACTATACACATTTTTTATCTTGAGCAAAAATGATTGCAAAATGTATTACCGTATATACGTACGTTCCTATACTGTGTGATTGTTGTCAATAATCGGTAAAGAGAGCATTAAAAACATTATTGATAATGCACTTGGCTCAAACTTGTGGTGATAAAGATCAACATTACTGATCTGCTTCGCGAAAACAAAACCCTTACAACTGATTCGACATCGTGAAACGAATTTCGTTAATCAAAAATGATCCAAATTTCCAAATTGCCAAAATAATCTGGAGATTGAGAATCATCATCTAAAGATGTGAGGATTAAATTTTAAAATTTTTAAAAGTAGTATTCTCTTTTTTTTCTTCATGGTAACGAGTTTAACCATTTAACCATCGAGGGGCGGAATTTGCAATGCTACGCCGTCAACTCGTTCATCACACCTTCCCTTTTCTATCATCGTTAACTCTTACCATAAATAGCCCGTTCCGTAATATATGTTATGGATGTAATTATAATAAAATGCATTGTATGTACGTATTCATGTGCACACAATTTAAACTTTCCTTTCTTGATACGGGTAGTCTAACCAAAGATGGACATCTGATTGGAGCGTCGGGAGCACAACCTCCACACATAAAATATAACGAGTGAAAGAGAAGGGAAAGGTGGAAGAGGTGACAACGATAACATCAATCACGCAAGATCTTCAAAATACTATTCTGTATGCGACGCTAATTTTGTATGTTCTGTGAGTGTGCCGATGTGTGATCCATTTAATTAGAGTCGTGGAGAGTTTCGATCTACCTTGATATGAATTAATTCATATGATAAATTCAAATGTATGAAATGACTTCTCCAACGATCTTCATGTATTCACATCCTATATCAATCTGGAATTTCCGCGCAACTTATTTTTTTTATCCATTCTTTCTCGTTTTTATCTCGAACTTGAACTCCGTCACGCCACAAAAAGGTTTTGTTTTCACTAGAAATTTCAGACCCGCCCTTGGTATTCATCCTCCTCGATATCAAGGTGTCGGTGTCCCGTCAACAAGGTTGAATTAGATCCTCTTTGCTACTACTATCAAACATCGTTTAGTCCTTTGGTAACTGACCTGAGAGCAATATCATCACGAAATTCTTAAAATAAATAAATAAATATATAAAAAAAAAAAAAAAAAATTCTTGGTTCGCTGACGCAGACGCAGACACAATGTCTGAGACCACACCTGCGGATACAGACACGGCTTCTTTAGCCAGGGATTCGGTCATTACCTATAGTACTGACGTTGTTGGTAGTAGTGTTGCAGATACTCAAACGATTGAAACATTTTCGACGAAGCAAAAGTCTCTTGCAACAACTCAAGGTGATTCCTCGCGCTTTTATCATAAGAAACGTTTTTGGGCCATTTTCGTGGCGGTTTCCGTGGTGACCTTCATCATCGCAATTCCTCTGGTCGTTCTCGTCATATTCCCGGTGGTTGCCCAAAAAACCATAAACAATTCGCAATTGAATTTAACCAGTATTGAAATTACGAATCCTACCAATGATTCATTTATAATGAGCTCTGCGGCCAGTGTTTCGAACGGCGGTTCCTTCAAGTCAACAATAAATTTCCAATCTCCGGTAGTAATGCTTTGGGACGATACAGAAATTGGTAATTTGGAATTTGATCCAATACACATCGACGGAGGAGGTGCTTCAACTAGCATATCAAACAAAAGTTTCACCGTCACCAATCCAAAAGGCCTTTCGGATTTCTCAGTCGCTTTGTTGAATGGAGATAGCATAAAGCTAACCTTTAAGTCAACCGTTAGCGTAAAAGCTTTAGGTATCACCAAAGGTGGGCTCACACTGAATAAAGATGTCACAATGTCGGGTGCGAATAAACTTGGAACCCCAAAAGTCGTAAACTTCACTGTCGATCAACCAGACAAATCCACCCTTCTGCTCAACGTCACTGTATCCGTCTTTAATCCATCGGTATTTTCCATAGCCATGGGTAAAATTGGTTTCGGTGTCTCTTACAATGGTACCTTTATTTCGAACATGGTCATAGATGACTTCAATCTAGTACCTGGAGAAATGGTGGTCTCGATGATCGGAAATGCATCCATTCCACAATCAGACGTAGATCGTGCGAATTTTGGAAGTATTATGAGCGCCTATCTTACAAACACCCCGGTGATCACAAATGCAACAGGACAATATGCTTATCCGGATCACATCAATCCAGTCTCATGGCTCACCGCTTCTGTACAATCGTTGACTTTGAACGCTGCGATCGGAGATGCACCAAGTGGACCACCGCAACTCATTACCGGTCTTAATTTTGGTTCTCCTTCATTCAACTTTACTCCTGAAGCCATCACACTTTCTTCAAATAATACAGTTGCCGACTATCATCTACCGTTTCACGTTAGCACAAACATTCAACAGATTTCTCAAAATGCAACCCTTTACGATGTTGCTAGTGTTGTTCCACTTGCTACCTTTAACACCACTCAATTTCCTACAAAAGACGATCAAAATGGAAAATTAACTATGAATATTCCACCAACTCCGTTGAATGTGTACCCAGGCTCAGAAATCGAATTTGGATTCTTTGTTGCAAAAATGTTGGTCTCATCTGTTGTGGATTTTAACATTACTGGCTCGAGCAATGTATTGGCCAACACCGTTATTGGATCACTTCCCATATCAAATCTTCCGTTTACGTTGAATGTAAGTTTACCTGGATTCTCAAACTTCAGCACCTCCCCACCAAAAGTTAATTCCGTAACAGTTACTGATGGCACCTCGGATGCATTGATAATATTAATTGACGCAACCCTTGAAAATCCTTCCAACACCTCTATCTCAACTGGTGAAACAAGTTTCGAGGTCGTCTTCGGTGATTCAGTAATTGGACATGCATCGGTGTTCTTATCTCTTGCTCCTGGGTTAAATGATTTGAAACTTAACTCCACCATGGATCCTGCAAACAATCCTGCCGCTAGTGAACTCTTGAAGAATTTCATTGGGGGGCAACCTTCCAACGTAACGCTTAAAGGCTATGAGAATTCTACAGAAGTTCCATCATTAAAGCTCGCATTGTCCAATTTAAAACTAGAAGCTACGGTTCCAGCTCAACTAGTTAAACTGATTGCCGGCAGTACATTGAAGATTCTAGGTACCTCCGACGTCGGTGTAAATGCTGCCGCGTCAGTCACAATGTTCAATCCTTTTGTGGCTACTTTAAATATTCTCACCATTGATGCAAATATCACCGTCGACGGAGATACACTTGCGGGAATTCAAGTTGACAGATCAAAAGATCCGATAGTGCTCCCCGGAAACAAAACTACCGAAGTTCAGGACCTGCCGATAAATTTGAATCTTGACCAAGTTGTTCTCTTTGGTCTTTTACGTAGACAAGCTCAGTCGGTTGGTTTGGACACTAGTGTTATTGATGCGTTAATTACTATCGGAAAGATTCCTGTTCCTGGTGTGCCACCAACTACCACCATCGACCCGGATAAGATTAAAAACTTTGATATTAAATCATACGTGCAGACCGCCCTTGCAAAAATTACCACTAATATGACACTCTTGTCAACAGTGAAAATTGGTGAATACGTGATGCCGTTCCCCTATACACAGTTGAACACTGTGAGTCAAACTGATCCTTCAATCGTCCAGTTGATTCCGCTTCTTTCTAGGTCAATCGCTCAAACCCTCATCGATGGTTCAACTCTCGGTTTCGACAGTCTCTCCATTCAAAACCTGGCCGAAGATTCTTTTGTCACTGTGATTAATGGAGGCGTTAAAAATGCTGGTCCATTGCCTGCCGTAATTACTTTCCCAAGTGGTGCAGATTTGGTATTTAACAATGAAGTCCTTGGCACTGTTTCTCTGCCACCCATCACGGTTGATGGTGGTCAAGCCTCCCTTAAAGACGTGAAATCCTCGTTCCAAGTCAAAAACAAAGCCGCTTTGGCCGCCTTCGCTGGGCAACTTTTGTCTTCGGATTCTGTCACCTGGACTGTTAAAGCCGGAAACATTACCGTGAATGCTTTGAAAATACCAATTGATGGAGTTAGTATGGTAAAGGATATTTCGCTGAAAGGTTCGAATGGATTCAAGGATGCTGTCACGATCAACAGCTATGATCTACCCGGTGATGCACCGAATGGTGGTATTTCCACCACGATTAATGCAACTCTCGAAAATTCCGGCTCTGTGGGTATTACACTCGGCGTCGTTCAGTTTGATGTTCTCTCTGGAAGCACAAAGATTGGTGAAGTCTCGACTTCTGGACTTTCCATTGCTCCTTCGTCCTCCTCCGATCTGAAATTAAGCGGTCGTCTGATTCCTCAATCTGGAGACGGATTGAACGTCATCGCTAAAATATTTGCTGATGTGCTTGCCGGAAAAGAAATTCCACTTTTGACCAAGGGAAGTGGGCTTCAACCCCCTATCAGTTGGCTTATACCCGCGATCACAAAACTAGCGATTGACACCACTCTTCCACCAATAACAATCCCACAAATTGTCCGCGCTGTCACCATCAACGAAATGTCCATGAAATTTACCCAGGATACGGCCTACGATCCCATCACTTCTTCGAACATCACTGCTCAAATCAGTATTCCTTTCGGTTTTACCTTAAATATTCAAGAGATGTCGGAAGATGTTGTTCTTATCAATGATAACAAAAATATGGCGAGGCTAGTGGTTCCCAAAAACAAGGCACATACGACGGGAAGAAATGTTAGCACCTCTTATTCCGATATAGACTTAAAGGTGTTTGATGATGCGCATGATTCATTTGATTCTTTTGTTAAAGACTTGACCATTGGAAACTTCAAGACATTTGGATTCAACGGTTCTTCAGATACCCAAGCTCAAACACCAGTCGGCACGATTCCACTGAGTGGCATTCCCATAAACGTGTCAAGTGGTTTGGCCGGATTCCAAGGATTCAATGCCAAACCAGTCACCATAGGCAGCTTGGATGTAAAAAGTGGTACTCCGAATGTCCTCACCATTCCGATCACGACCTCATTGTTCAATCCAACTTCCGTTACCATTTCTGTTGGTGACGTCTCCTTCAGCATATTTACCGCCTCTAATATTCCCATGGGACAAGTGGTTTTCAATAATTTGGTTCTTGCCCCTAATAATAATAATTTGACAGCAACAACATTACTTTCCCCCCCATCGCAGGAAATTGCTGGAATCTTTCTATCACAATTTATTTCAAATATAAGTCAGCCTCTTATCATTGTAGGTACCGAAGATTCTACAAACATCGATAGTTTGAAACTGGCATTCAGTCAAATTAAGATCAATACTACAGTACCACCCTTTGGTAAAAGATTGCTATTGTCGACTTTTGTTAACTTCCAAAATGATACTCTGATAACCGGAAAGGCTCTTGGCGGATTCACTATTACAAATCCTTTCGCGTCAGACATCACAATTAGCGAGATGAAACAAGTAAACATCACATTTCACGACATTCCCATGGCATTTATTAGTAATTTTTCGTTTCCTCTCACGGTTAAAGGCCGAGAAACAAAAACATCCCCGCCGCTCCCAATTAATGTTATTCTCACTCCGCCTAATCTTGTTGCAATTGTTAAAGCCGCGGCGGCTGACAAAGATATCGACATCACGCCCCTCCTACCTCTCCTTGAATTAATCGGTGGTGGAAATAAGTCACATTCAGAAAGCCCACTCTCCAAATCCGGATCC
>CAJVPV010001872.1:0-14434 GCA_910591835.1 Acaulospora morrowiae | reverse complement strand
CATAATATTTAAATAGTTATTAAAAAAATTATATTAAAAAAACCAATTCCAAAAATTTATGACTCACACTGTATATCTAAAAAATAGATATACAATTATTATTATCTGAAGCTTTTAAGAAGTTGCACCCTACAGTATTCAAAGCTGAAATAGCAACTAATATCAATGCAACCAGTTTGGTGATAGGTGTTATACTGGTAATTGGATAGCATAATAGAATAATATATAAAAATCAGGAATTTTAGTTACTCCTACAACATAAACTAGTGACGACAATAAAAGTTCTTTACCTATTTCTTTGACAATACAGGTTTTGGTATGCAAGGTTAGGTAACAACATCTATAAGAAATTTTATTTCCATCATATCTGATAACTTTCTTTAATAATCATCAATATATGTCCAATATTTTTTCTCTATTTTTTCTTATCTTATACTTGTATTAAATCTTATCTAAATGCTTAAGTAATGTGACTATATGTATAAAGCTTCTTGTAAAGAATAACTGTCTCCTTTTCTATTTGTCACAAGCTTGGGTAACCTGTAACTTGCTGCAATTCTAAAAGAATAAAAAAGATTAAATACTAGATAATCAGATAAAAAGCCAATCTCCATTGAATGTTCTAATCAAGGTAGCGACTATTTAGCTATTTGAGCAAGTTATTTAGGTAAAGTTTAAGGTGGAACATATTCTTCACTTGTTGTATATCAAGTCATATTTGAAAAGCAAATATACCAATTCTAGTTAGAACTTGAAGACCAATCTGTATATAGTGACTGCAGCACCTGTATATAATTAGGTAATCAAAATTCTCTAGGCAACTAAATGCTATTCAAGGTTTAATATAGGTTTTAAATTTTATTTTTTTATATTTTTGGATGGTGCTAAGGAGCTTAAATGAAAGGATTACATATGTTGAGCCTGGCATTTAACTCTTCTTGACAAAGAAAGACATATTTTATACTATAGATTTATAAATCTTATACTGCAAGTCTAAAAGTATAAATAAAAATAACATATGAAAACTGTCTGTTCCTTCAAAAAAAAAACTTATTAATTTATTTATATAAGTTAATATTAAAAGTTTGTTTGTAATGAGTTACAATTTATTTATATTTTTATTAATATATAAAATCAGATAAAAATTATAAATATAAAAATTACAATATTTTTTATTTGATAAATTTATTAATATAATAATTATAAAAAATTTTTATTAAATTGAATTTTATATTTAATATTTATTTCTGGTATAAAAAAAAAGAAAAAGAAAAGAAGTAAAAGAAACAAATAGATAGAAATAATAATAATAACAACAACAACAACAACAATAATAATAATTTTTGATTTGTAAAGATTATTATTATTTTTTGTTTTTTTACAATATGTATTATTATTTTCTATTTGCAAGCTTTAATATGAAAATTAATAATTATAAAAAATCTTTTTAACAATTTATATTAAATCGAATCCAGTTTTTAATCAAAATATTTTTAAAATAAAATTTTATATAATCTTCAAATTTTCAAATTTATTATATTTTATCTTATTAAATCATAAAATTTTTAATAAAAAAAAATGCGTTTTTTTTTAATTCGAATTTATTTGTTAAAAAACATGTTTTTAATAATTTAATTTATTATTAATTTCAATACATGCAAATTTTAAACAAAGAAAGTTTTAATAATAATAATAATAATTTTTTTACATGTAAAATTAGCAATTTAAAAATTTTCGAAAACTCAACTATGAACCTGTTATTTAAAAAAAAACAGTGGGAAGACATCAATTTTGTAATTTTTAAATTTGAAATCAAAATAAACGACATCAAAATATTCTTTCGAGAATTTAATTATTTCGCGACAAATTACAAGACTTATGTCACTTGACTCGATGATTCTCACTATTAATTTTTTTTAGCCGACACATATCAGAGATTCAAAATTCAAAAATTTTTTTTAATCGCGACCAACATGATTCTATTTTATTCCCTTAGATTTTGTATGCGAAAAATAATTTAAAGATGATTTCAGTATGTATTTTGAATAAAATAAATTAATTCGAGTAATTTTGATAGGGAATATGCATTGCACTCAGTATACATTACTGTGTTAATGTATCCCTACAAATTTTATGACTATATTTTTTTTTTGTAAAGATATTCAAAATGAAAAGTTTTTGCTGATGAGGCAAAAATATAAATATAATGCAAATTCAATGAACGATTATAAATGCAGAGAATGGAATTGACAAAAAGAAAATGGACAGATGCTGGAGTGCTTTTAAATTCTAAAGTTATAATAGACTCTTGGACTTTTCTTCAAAATTAACTTTCTTTTTTCGCGGCCTCTCATCCAAACTTTTTCTCTCATAACCGGTAAACTTCTCAAAGTTTATTTCTCTCTCTCTCTCCACTTCTCTCTCCACCATTTTTCCTTTGAATGATTCTTCCCTCCCGACATTGTTCTTCCATCTTGATTTCGCCTTTTCCGATTTTGACAGCACCTTTTTCCTTTTGTCATCATTGTCGCCAGCCCAAGTCATCAAATACTTTATGATCTCACTATGTCCACCGTATCTCTTTGCCTGCCTTCGGAATCCAGCGTTCCCGAATAATCCGGTAATTATATTTCCCCCGCTGCTACTTTTCTTATGACCAAAACTTTCGTAATTTGAAATTCCACATTCTTTCAATGCATCCAATACACTCTCTGTTTCACTGAATTCGTAAACACGCTCCAACAGAATTTTCACCATTTCATACCGGTTCAACTGTACAGCATAGACCATGGCGTTTAAAGGTTTTGGAGGGATAAACATTGGTACGGGTCGAGATTCCCTTTGTGAAGCTGCCAGATCAATCTGCGATGGGTTAATCAGATAATTTGACGTCGGAGAAGTTGGTGATGTTTGTGTTGATTGTGATGAAGTACGTCTATGTGGCCTCAATAATGATAAAGGTATGTTATGCGTGGCTAATGAAGTCGACGGTGTTCGTGCTTTTATTTGCGACGATGGAAATTTTAAAGTTGATGCTTTTTGTTGCGTCGCGCTGGTGGCCGAGGTCTGTGGTTTCATCGTGCGCTTTGTTTTCCGTGGTTTTGATCCCGCGTCAATATCGTAGTAAAGGTCATCATCATCATCTTCTTCTTCTTCTAGCTCTCCAACACCGACACCTAAGAATTCGTCTTGTGATGAGACATCAGTGGGGCTATTGTATATCAATTCTTCGTATTCATCGTGTTCCCCTGTCATTTCCATGGAGCCGCCGAATACCTCATTTCCGAAAATTCCGCTTTCCTCTTCTCGGCCTTTCAGTTTTCCCACGTCTATTCCCCGTTCCAGTAACAACTCCAGTGTTTTCCTTTGCTCTTCGATCTTCAAATTCACGCTGACATCGACCAGCACCCATAACAAATTCTTCATCCTCCGGCCAGGTATCACGGTTTCTTGATTAATATCCCCGCCACCCTCGATCAACATGTTTAATATCCTGTAGACCTTTTTAAATGGACCGCCATCATTTTCAAATCTTGTGGCCAGCAGCGTGTATCCAAGCGGAGTTCCACCGCGTTTATTTGCCAAATTCGGATTGGCACCATTTTTTATCAAGAATTCGATTATTTCTGGCGTTAGGTTCGGGTGCCATCTGAATATCAGTGACGTGAGCAAGGTGTCACCCGTTATCGTCTGAGAATTTATGTCCAGACCTCTTGAAAGCAAGAATGTCAAACACTGTCTGAAATAATAACCGTTGGGAGAACTTGACGTGGTAAACATCGAGTGAGTACTCGAGGGGGGATCTGAGAGGAGTGAGGTGTTTGTAGCGAGAAAATTTATGCACGTGCCAGAGGTGTATGAATCGATCGAGTGAATATTCGCTCCGAGATTCACGAGCAGGGTGTAGGTTGGAAGAAGTAAACGAGCTGGACAGTAGGTCGTGGCCTCTATCACCAGAGGTTCCAAAGGCTTACGATAGCTGCCGATTTTATTATCGCGACGAAAAAATGAAGGTCAGAAAGAAACACCATGAGCGATGGGTTAAGCGCAATTGTTCCGACAATGCCTCACCTGTTCCTGGGACCCAAGATCTCCTGAACATTGTCCAGAACCTCATCCCCATCATTCTTGACATGCCACCTGATACCCTCCAAATCTCCGACTCTTGCATGGTATGCCGCAAAGCACCTTTGCGAATTCAAAGTCCATTGATTCCTCAAAAATAAAAATTTACAATGGTCGCTGTATACATCTTAATAATTTGGCAAGAGCGGTGGTTCGAGGATTGAGAGTTGAATACAGATTAATGCGAATCCTGATGAAATTTCTTTACATGAATCGAAAGCAAAAAAAAAAGTCAAACGAAATAAATTTCAAATTTACATTGATTCGACGTTCCATCAATATGAGATTCGATCAAAGAAGGACCAGCCACGTCCGTCTCTGTGACTGCATTCAGACTGCTATTGTGGGACATTAAATTACCTAAACACAAGTGACATTCGATTACTACATATATCTAGAGTAGGGAAGGAACAAAATTCTTTCAATTTTCTCACCCAAACTCGCGTTTTTATTTGATGAATTTGTTTCATAATTTTCAAATTCGTCTTTTTTTAAGCAAAAAATAAAAGAAAAAAAAATCCATTGAGAAAGAACAATCCAAGATTGTAAATACCGATGATTGATCAATAAGGGATGTACATTAACCTCGACTTATTATGGTCCATCCAACAGATAAATTCTCTTCGCCTGAACCATCATCATCTAAAAATGATTTCATCAAAATAACAATGATAATAAATAAGTAAAGATATGTTTCCGTTTTTTTCAACTGCATTCTTTACGCACAAGCATTATCGAATCGCTAAATAATTTCGATCCTCGTGATTATATAGAAATTTGTCATTCCAATCAAATTTTCAAGTCAGATGAAATTTGATCCATGCTCAGGAAAATGATTTCTCCCATCATTCAAAATTAAATGACGGTTTATGAATTCCTACTTCGTATAAAGATTTTTTTTTTTCCGGAATTGAAGATGTCGAATAAAACTCGAGGTTATGATTTGTCCTCATCAACACGCCATTTATGTCACTTTCGCCTTCCGACCGAAACTCGATATATGATTTCAACACAAATATATATATATCTTGCATATTTATTGGTCTATCAGTGTTGTTATATATAATTATTGCGCAATGTAACGCGAATTAAATAATTATTCTATAAATAGCCTAAAACCGGTTAATTCCATCTCATACTCCTACTCGCCGAAAAAACCATTCAACCGAAATTCCGCCGTTCATTGACATTCTTGAGTAAATTATGTAGATATATGTGGTAAATGTACATCTGTTTACGACCGAGGTGTTCAAACATTATTTCGTTTTTCCTCAGTCAGCCTATGACCTATAAAATTGAACAATTCGTACCTTCGCTATTGCGCACAGATTCGATCTCATCTGAAACTCTTTGTGATCTGGAGTTCTAAAAATTCCAAATTAGTAAATATAAGCGCGAAAACTGATTTTGTGATCAATCAGAAATTGAATGATATGAGAAACTTACCCGGCCAGAAAACCTCTTGACTAATGATCTTGCTTTGTTCTTCCATTTCTTGCTCACCGGATTCTGATATGTGTCATTGCTCTACATTTTCACATTTGGTCCCAAATTAGCTTTGTCGAGTTTACGTTATTTCACCAAAAAAAAAAAAAACGCACTCACCAGATTTTTTTGAAAATTTCTAGTTAATTCCGGCGGATTATCTTGAGTCTGGTCAACTGTGATCACATTCGAAAAAGCGGCCATTCAATAATCGTCATTCACGCGCAATTATCATGTCCGATGATATATACGTTACCTCCATTTTGTTCATTTTCTTCCGTAGTCGAATCGGATTCATCATTGTCACCTGATTTTCGCGAATGAATAATTTAAATCTGTTACTGATGCTCATCCATGAATCTTTATATTCGCATCCATCCAAACATGATAATATGTTGTATATTTACCGTTCGACAGAAAATCACTCAAGCTGAAGATTTTTCCGGTTTTCTCGGCAACCTCTAAAAAAATAAGGTATGACGTAAGACGAACGAACTCTACCCTGTGCTGGAAGGTCAAATATCAACAATACCTTGATAATGCAACCACATCTCAGCAGCAAAAGCATCTTTTCGAAGCTCTGCCAAGTCTATGTGCGCAACAACACGATTATAATGAGTGAATTGCGATTTAATGTGAAAATGGTGATCAGAGAAAAAAAGCGCTTCCTACCTATCTCCGACATGCGCGATCTCTTTGGGGTCACTAAATTAACACGATCATTTACCGATTGTTAAAACTAAAAAACACATCTCTAAAAAAAAAAAAAAAAATTAATGCTCACCCGTAGACCTCTCATCCTCTGTCACTCCCCTACTTATCGACGTTGTTACTCCTTCATCCAACAATCTTTCCAACTCTCTGACCACCTCCTCACTCGTCGGTCTCACCGCTGGATTGCTCTGCCAACATTTATTGTATATCCCAAAGTATGCATTTGGCGTATCCCGTACCGCTTGTTCACGTACGCCTTTGATTATTCGATTCGTCAACTCCTCGGCTCGTTCGTGAGTGGTCGTACCTCGAATATCGAATTTTCCGTCAACCATTTTCTCGTCAGCGTTCCAACTACTATAAGAACCAAATGGCACCCGACCACTAGATATCTCCCATAATATTATACCTAGGCTATACGCATCCGATCGCGTGTCTTTGATGTAGATGTTCGGATGATACAAATATTGCGGATCGATGTAAGGTATGTAACGAGGTTCAGTATGTGCATAGGCCAACGAAGATGATATCATGTGATTGCAGGTGCCGAAGTCGGTGAGTTTTGGATGAGATTGGTGGAATAGTATGTTCCGTGAGTGCTGTTGGCGTGAAGACGAGAGGAAGGGATTAGGGTAAAGCGAGAATTGTGCCGAATATTAATGGAGTTTCATCACTTACCAAATTTCCATGAACGATGCCATTCCGATGCAAAAATTCCACGCCTTCGGCAATCTGTTTCGCCAGTGTACACTTATCCACCCAGGTCATACGCTTGAAATTTTTCGCCAGGTACTCTTGAAGATTACCGCCGTCAGCATATTGCATCACGACGACGTAGGCGTTGTTTTCGGCCTCTGTTGAATAGAATTGGTTGAGGTGAGGGATTGATTGATTGAAAAAACGAATCAAGAGAGCAACGTTTGAATGATCTACCTTGACTAAGACCGGAAATTCTTATGATCTTTTCGTTAACGTCCACTTGCAGGTGCAATTTTAACTGTTATCATATGCGCGTAACGACAGTTAGTTATTTCATCGTCTTTGCGGCCGATCCAACCCACACACGAGTAATCAACATACCTCATTAACAAATGCTTCCCGTGTCTCATCGGACAAGTCATTCACATTCTCTAAATCTTTCAGGACCACACGTCTTCTCATCTTCTTCCAACTCACCGTTTTTATTCTGTCGTTGGTTCCCCCGGTCCTGTGTTCTGTGTCACCTTCCTCCAATATCCGCTCATCCTCGAATTCCTCGTAGGGTATGAATTTGACCCTTCGTTGCTGCACCAATTCGTCCAACCATTGTTGATTCCTACCTATGGTATTTTGCGACGAGAAACTATTGTTGTTGTGATGCGGTGTGATGAAGACGTTCCCCGACGAAGAAGCTTTGTGATGTATGGTAGGAATGGGGATGTGAAAGGTTTGATTGCTGGCACCAGACGACGGTGATTTTTGCGGGGAAATGCTACGATTACTTCCGCTCCTGCTACTGTTCTTACTTTCAGATTTATTGAGAGTGCTCATCTTTTCCTGTGGCGTTCAATGTGAAATTTCAAAAATGGTTTTCCTACGCAATTAATTATCATAGACTAATGAATAATGCAATATCGGGGATACGTATATTTTTATATTTGAAGGATAATCATTGAAAGGGTAAATTTGCTCGGCAGTCAGTTGTTTGGTGATAATAATAAAGGAATAAAAAAAAAAAAAAAAAAAAAGATAAAAATAACTTTGATTGTTTATGTATAATCAAAATCAAAATAAGAAATACCGGGTCGAAACAGCACAGTTTGAATGTAGATATTAATGGTTAGAGTGTTGAGATAGAATTTACGAAATGACTTAATATTTATATTTATAGTAAGTAGCGAAGATGAGACAAAGAATTTGTATGAAAATTTCGCAGAAAAAAAATCAATCTAGCCGACAAAAAATTTGAGAGAACTACTCAGTAGTTTTCCAAATGAGATTGGTTTTCTAAAGATTTATTATTTTTTTTATACTTCTATACGAATATATTCATATGACTCGTTCTCGCTCTCTCTCTCTCTCTCTCTATCTATCTATATATCTTTTTTTTTTTTCGATGTTCTAGTCAAAGAAGAATTAAAAAGTATTGGTAATTATGAAGAGGGAAGAGAAGAGCACGAGTTTAAAAGGTCAGGATAGCAGTATCTACGTACGTACTTGAGGTACGCACCGAAATAAATCAACCGACACAATGACGTTCAGTACTTAAATAAACATAATGACCTATTTATTTGTGATACATCTTAAAAAAAACAAATGATGAGAAGATTGCTAAGATTGTTATGTGTGAATGTTATACGATTGTTTATTTTCTATACGTTACACAAATTGAGGTGCATCGAGTAACGTCACAATTCATAAAAATTTGGTGGATTCCGGGATCAATGTGACCATTGTTATTACGGTCGTTTTCATCTTTTCACCAGGAACACACTCGACTTTTTTTGTACAATGCAATTCCTCTTCTCGAATCAACGAATCCGTCACGTATAATCAGTTACATTTTGGGAATTGCTAATTTGGTACACTCAATTGATTGTGTATATTTGGAATGTGACACCGTAGGTACATGTTACACGACAAGTATTATTTAGCGACATTTTTAGTGTCGCATTGTGCGCATTGTACTAATGCACGGTGCGTATTTCTCGCATATTAAAAAGTTAAATCGTAACACGCACCTCAGGATTATTTATTTCTTCCCCGTTCCATAGTTTCATTGAACCTTCCTCTCCGCACATTGGAATATTAAAGCGTTAAAGTACCATTCGATTCCTTAAAAAAGAAAGAATACCATGAAAATACTGTATGCGTCATCCCGGGTACGTAGGTGAGGTGAGGTGGTATTGCACGACATAACTGACCACGGTACGTATCACCATCACATGGAATTCCATATATGTCACAAGGCTTTCTGCATAAGGTGGCGTCTGTCCTTTGTTTCTCGAAGGTCAGTTAACAGATTGCATCTACGAACACCTTTACTGTTAGATTACGTATGTACGTGACCAAAGAAACCTCCTTGTCGTCTTACGCACCTGTGCATGGTAGTACTACAGGACGGGTTAGCGATCGTAACATTGGAATACGTCATACAATTATCCCCTGAATACGCACGGTGAATAAAATTTAACAACCACACCTACACAATAATATGTATGTATAGACAATCGCAAATTTTGATAAAGTTATGTACATTCGTAAGCAGAGATTGATTCTTAAAATTCGAATAATGCGTTCATGTTTGGTAAATGGTATCTTATGCGTAACATGACTATTAATTAATTGTGTTTTTCCCTATTAAACCTTAAAATTATTGTCGTCCTTAATTAAAGGGTAGGTGCATATGTAACATTAGTTTACATATCACTTACGATAAATTCTCGTATGATCACTGTATTTAATTTTCTCATCAATTGACAATGTTAACGATTGCCGTAGCGAGGTAGTTGATTATCATAGTAGGAGTCAAAATACACCAAAAAAAAATGTATTCGTTGTCCCTGCTTCTGTGTTGATTCTTGGCGTGAATCTCGTGTATTTTTAGAATATCAGGAATAAGGAAGCCGAATGAAAGAAAGAAGGAAATACGGGCGTTTTCCGTTCAATTCCTCTGTCTATAAATAAACCTATCCGTGATCATTGTTAAGTTGCCACTTATAGTAATAATGAATCGTCGCCATACAATACAAAGAAAATAACGTATGCTGATAAAATGTGCAGTACGTACGTATACTGTATTTCATCAACTGATCAATCACAAACCATTTGAATGCCAATGTGCACTATTAAAATACTACAATCATTTTCAAGTAAGATTCCTTTTTCGTGGTATTATGCTTATCTCTTTACTCGATATCATTATAATCCCATTTACTTATTAATGTTTTTTTCTGCTCACACAAACTAGTGATTTTTTTTTAGGTGTTGGCAAAAGACGATTGCAGCACTTCTAAATTTATCATATTCGCCAATCTGCCATCTATAAATAAAACCTTTCATGTTATTCTCGTTCTGCAGTAATCAATAAAAAATTATTTGTTTTATGATGGCTTTAATACTTTTATAATGAATTTGTCGTACGTTTTAAAATAATCATTAATTTACGTATAACCTTGTCCGGGGGTAAATTGCATACCTAATTTTTTCATATTTCCCCAAATACATCAAATAATGCTGAGATGCGGGTAATTCCATTTTGCAATCTGCAGCCGCATGATGCAAAATATCCTGCCTGCATATACTGTAGGTTTCAAGTGCCTTTACGGAAATTTCATGATATCGTGATTGCGGTTTTTAAAAAATCATTGTCATTAGAATTACTGTATGTTTAATTCATGATGATACTTTTTTAAAAAAATTAATCATAATAATAATAACCGATTGTATATACCCTATATTTGAAAAACTCATTAAAGAAATCATATTGCAAAACTCCAATACCGCATGTACTTATTTAATCATAAAATAAATTTATCGAAAATTTCTAAAAATATAATATATAAATGATTCTAATTTATTGTTAGATTTTCTTGAAATGTTAAATATCCTTAATAAAAGAATAAATAAATAAATATACAATATTGCAAAACTTTTTGCTTGTTAATTATTTGATTGGTTTGAATTATTATTTAAATCAATAAATATAAATAAACATTATACTAAATTTTTTAATAAATCCTAAAATATATTATATTAAAATTTCATATGATTTTATTAAATTGTATAAAAATTATATTTAAAAACCATCAATGTAATTTTTTCTAATTGATGATAATCTTAAACTATTGTTATATACTATATATATACTGTATTTTAAGAAAATAAAAAAACTTTTTTTATTTTAACATTTTATAGATTCATTTTTAATATTAATACAAGTAATAACTTTATTATATATATTAATAACCAATTGATAATAAAAACTTAATATTTTAAATGATATATAAATATAAAACATTTAAAATTAAAAATTAAATAATTATTATTTATATAATAATATATGATAAAAATATTTTAATTTTAAATTGATTTTACAGAAATCATTAAAAGATTAAAATACAATTATTCATTATTAAAAAAAAAAACTCTTTCTCACTCTCTTCTCTATGTTTAAAATTTTTCTTTTTAGGAAATTTTTAAGTTGTTTTCTTTTTTCTTCGCTTTTCCTCTTCTCCTAATACTATTTTCTTTTTCTATTACTTTTTTCTTCCCTCTTCCTTTATTTCTCCCTTCTTTTCTACAAACTTTTTTTTTATATATACTCCTTTCCTTTTCTTTTTTTTTCTCTCACTGTCAAAGTTGTGTTTTTTTTTCCTTATGAAGTTTTTCTTCTCTAGGCCTCTCTTTCTCTTATAAATTGCTGCTTTTCATCTTATCACCTCTCTGACCAATTGACTCTATTCTCTCAAGAACCATATTAAGAAGTAATAACTTCTTTTATGTTGTGAACCTTAAGAAGTTTCTCGCTTCCATAATTTTTTAGAAAAAGGACAGATGGTTTACCCTCCAAAAGATCAATATGGTTATTATTACCATATTCGACATTGTTTACTTGTTGATAGTTAGACTAAATACATCTAAGAATTCACTATATACAGTAACTATTGTCATATGAACTCCTAGGGAGTTACATCTCACTGTATCCAGTAATATGGCAGCCAATGTTAGTGTAGATTTCTACAAATAATATGTTAGTATCTGAAATACCTAGTAAGATAACACATGATGACCAGGAATTCTAGTTACCCTTGCAAACAGATAAGAATCCTAACGATTCTCTTCGATTCTGTATTTAATTCTCAAGTTTATATTAAATTTAATAGGTAAAGTATATCCCACCATCATTTTTAATAGTATTCTGAATCTCATGTAATTTTGTTCGATTCTATTCAATTCCAATTTTCAGAACTATACAAACAAAGCTAATATCGATAACAAAAGCTCCTTGATCACCCTTCGACAATGTAGGTTCATATGTATGGTTAAATAATAATGTTTTTAAGAAACTCCAATTCAACTCTATCCATTGGACACTTCTATCACACTTGGAAAATAAATATATCAAACTCTTTATATGACTTGAAGACCAATCTGTGAAAAGTGGCTGTAGCACTTTTATGTATAAAAAAAAACCAAATCTCTTCTTTTTCACTTCTCCGTCTGCCATACATCAAGCCAACTTTGGAAAGCAAGCATGCCAAATCCCATTCATGACTTGAAAGCCAATCTGTATACTTGACTGCAGCACCTTCATATATTTGGATATTTCTAATCTTTTCTAGTTTATACTAGACACCTGTCTAAGTATTAAGTTTAGATTTTAATATTATATTTTACTAGCGCTTAGGTGAGTTTATAGAACAATACTAGAATGGTCGGAACTACTTTTGTTGTGTCTTATATTAGACTCTTCTTAACAAAAAGAGATGTATATTAGTTTTTAGATTTGTAATATTGTCATATAGCAGTCTCTTATAAATAATAAAAATACTAATAGCTGTTTTGATATTAAATATATATATATATATATATTTCATTGTTTTGTAATTTTTTATACAGCATTGTAAAATTAAATAAATTTCTTTAAATTATATTAATTAAAATATAAATTAACCTTGTTTTTTAGTATTTCAGGTTTAATCAAATTTTTTTTAATTTGAATTATATCATTTTCAGAATTCAAAATCATTTCACATATAAATATTGCAAAGGCAATATGCTCATCAGAGATTTCTTCTTTAGATCACACTTTTTCGAGAATTTGTACTATATGGGTACTTTTATGTGCATTGTTTTTAAATAGTTCTTTAAAGCACTTTGTAGTTTTTGACAAATTTTTTCATGCAATAATATCAGCAGAGCCAATTGCAATGTTAATTGGATCCAACAATGTTTTGCCAAACACTGCAAATATTGCATTTCAAATTCTTGAAGCCAAAGTACCATGATTTGATTGATGTTGTTTTGAAAGCTATTAAAAAATATATTTGTATTTAATTTACTTTGAAGTATTATGCATGTTTTAAAATCTTATTGATTAGTAAATATATTTTTCATAATATGTTTTCTATTGCTTTCATGATAATTTGTTAAAAAACTTTAAATATTCATGACTAAAAAAATCCTTTGCTTTTTTATAATATTCTGTAGATTCTGGATAAACTTTTTCAATAAATAGTTTCCTTGCAATATTCTTAATGGCATGCTAAAAAAAAAATTAATTAAATTCTCTATAAACTTTCTTACCTCTATAAAGTCTTATTTTGTAATAATGTTGTTTTGCGAATACAGTTTATTTTCCAGGCAGGTAATTTTATCCTCCAAGATCTTCTAGTGATCAATTATAGAGTTAACTTTTTTTAAGATTAAAAAACTTTGTTCTACAAGCATTTCGAGAAACTTTATCAATACTAAAAATAATTTGATTAATATTGATTAAAAATATATTTATATAAATATAATATATCTGAAAATCTTTCATTTTTTTCCCAAGCCCATAGTTGTCTATTTACTTGTATAATTACTTCTGAACCCCTTTAGAAGTCTTTGTACACTTTCGCAACCCTTCAGCACCTTCATGTTGTATAGTTTTCTATATGTTTTTGATATCTATTGGATTATTTTTGAATTTTTCAGACTTTTTCAAATGTTCTTTACTAGAATTGTATTCCTTCAATTTTCTCTTAAAACCTATAATTAATGTATTAAATTTATTACACCTGTCTTGTTTTTGTTCAGATATTTTTTTTAAAAAAATAAAATTTAGAAACCTTATATATAAATAATTTTTAAAATATAATCATAAAATATTGTTATTTATTACAATATTCTTTATAATTCTCTGTTATAAATTGTAATTTCTTAAAGAACTCTAGTATATTAAATTATGATATAATATGAAAATATGTTTATACTGTTACACTTGATCTTCGCCCAAGATCATTACTACCCCTTACCCGATTTTTACTAGCATTTACCCTTGAAATGTTATTCATTCTAGAATAATTCTTGTATTACTATTCTTGTTATTGTTTAGCACTGTACTTTTCGTGCTAATGTTGCTCTAGAA
>CAJVPV010001871.1:0-14436 GCA_910591835.1 Acaulospora morrowiae | reverse complement strand
TTGTAATGCAGGCAAATTTGCCTGCATATTTAAAATTTTAATAAGTTTTTAAAAAAATTTAATAAAATTTTAAATATATATATATTTTTTGTATGTTTAATCAGCTGGGCCTTGCCTAGCATACTTTATTATTTTATTCACATATGTATTTTATGTATTACAGGAATTACTATCTATGAACAATTCTACACATTGCTAGACTATATCAATTTTACTTTATATCAGCTTGTTGCTGTCAGCGTCACTCCAAAGGGATTGTGCTGAGGCTAACATGCCAAAGTCCTGTTAATATTATTATTATATCGTTATGTTCTATTTGGCATTGTGGAATTTTTAAGAAGAAGTTTGAATATGAAGAACTGGGAGTAGTACTTATTTTTGGCAAATAGAACCACTGCAAAAAGAATTCTTCTAAACCCGACCACCTGCAGATAGGTGTACTATTTAATTTCCACTTTTCTAAAGCTACCCAAGAACGTTCAAGGAACTTATCTCACAGACTTACAGTCCATAGATTGTTTTAGCTATCGGCACTTATTGCTGTTTTGGCTGCCTTCTTGGGATAGGTAACTGTCGATACGATCTATTACTGGATTGAAATAAGGTCTTTTTGAAAACTTGTAAGAAGAGACATCAGATATCATAGGGAAATGATTACCAAGCCATCTTTACTGAAAGCGAACACCTTATACACTTTACAACTTCTGGTGATCATTGTAGCACCAACCAGATAATCATCACGCCACAACACCTTTTCTGAAAATCACAATTTCAATACCTGCTGGATCAGTGTATAAAACGGCTTCTTATGAAAAACAGCGCTTATACAGGTTATGATACCAGATATCATATTAATTCTATTCAACTGCTCTTACATAGGATTGAACTAGTATCTTGTGATTTGACCTGTGGAGTATTAACCACTACACTATAAACCTACAGGTCACTATAAATAAATATATTATAAGTAATAGGTTTTTTTAATATATAAAAACTATTTTTGATTTAATATAATAATTTTTAAATAGTTTGTTATTTTTTGAAAAATTATATATTTTATCAAATAAAAATTTATAAAACTTAATATTTAAATGTTTTAATATATGTTGAACAAAATTTATTAATATCAAATTACTTATTAAAACAGTAATTATAAAAATCAAGTGAATGTCAAAATTTTAACAAAAAAATCATTAAATATAATAATAAATATTTGTTCAAATTTAATAAAAATTTTACCATAGATAAATTCCATTATAAAAAACAAGTTTACTTAGTACATAAAATTCATTTTTGTTAATAAAATAAAAAATTCAATATGATAACTATTTTTGATTAATTATAATAATTTTTTATTTATTAGAGGGGAACTGTACTTATCCTAGTGAATTTATAAAATCCAATTTGTAAAGTACAATATAACCGTCGTGAGACTTGTTTCACTTAAGAAATAATAAATACAGTCATTCAAAACTTAAAACATAATACTGTATAATATACGATTGCTTATCACTAACATTATAATTATTTATTAGGTTTATATGTAGGGGCGTTAAGTAGTTCGGCGAAACTAGTTTAAACCGAATTGAACTTAAATTATTCCGGTTCGACTCAAACTACGTAGTTTTGACCAGTTCGTATTGTCCAAAATTGTCAAATTTATTATCCGACGCAACATCAACAATTTATGATAGGTGCATTCTTTTGAAAGTTGAAGTCTGAGAAGATTAATTTTCTTATTATCATGTGGTTGGAACTGGTCAAACTGTGTAGTTTGAAAGCTAAACCATTTAACATCACGTTATATAACGTTGTCTGTAAAAAATTTACTTTAATGTATTTTATTTAAAAAATAATCTAATATAAATTTCTAATTTAAGTATAAGGAATTGTTAATATAAACGTATCTAAAAAATTCTCTTTTTAAAAGTTTGATGCAAAGTGTTGTTGATTGTGTTTTGGAATATACTGTAATTCTTAATAAAATATATTGGATATATTGGATAAGAACATTGTAATTTTTGTGCTTTTTGGTGACAATGAACCAGATTCATCTTGGTGAAAGTAAAATTTAGAACCATCTTTAATATGCCAGTGTATTGTTACAATCTTATTCACATTTGAGTATTTCGTTCGAATGGTTTCGTATGGAGTAACCTCAAAAATTTTTGATAGAATTTTGGGAGCAGGACTTGTGATAGCAAATTCGTCCAAATTTGAACAATTTTTTAACCACTCCCAGGTCACATTATAGAAGTTCCATCCTACGAGCTCAAGACGTTTAAAAGATTTGGGTTTGGATCGGAGTACATTGATTAGCTTTTCACCGTCTCCTCTTTTAAACACCAGACGAAGGTTTAAAAGATGTTTTTGGGCAGAAATATATTGATTAAGATAATCGAATAATCCTTCAAAACGGTCAAGGCGATTATCGTAAAGGTTGATATCAAGGTGGGACTAGAAGAAATAATTGAAAATGTTTAAAATTTTTTTAACATTGCTGAAGCGATAAATTCAAGAGAACATACCAGCTGAGTGCAATTTTCTGCTAAATTCTGTAGGACAACGTTTTTTAAAAAAGGCGTCGAAATTTCGATGTGAACTAAGGAATCGAATATTGGCTTGTAGCATGATTTTGTCCATTCTACATAAATTCGATCGTTACCTGGAGAGGAAAAATTAATAATAAAGGTATCTAGACGAGCCTCATATTTTATTAGTATTGGAAGCATTTCATCAACCTCGGAAATTAATAGGTCTTTACAATTGAGTTCTTTAATGAACGATGGATAGTCATATAGTGGTTTTTTTCGGTCTACGTCGCTTTCTTCAAGAAACAACTTATAAATTCTTAGTGCAGCCCTGCTCCTTTCACTCGTGTAATTAAATGGTGCTTTCCAATACAAAGGGATAGCGACTTGACACCAATGTCGGTTAACTTGAAGCGCTGAAAGTAAATCATGAATACTAAAAGATTCAAAGATAATCAATAGAACATCCGGAATTAAGTTGTTCATCATTAAACGTTGTGAATTTGAAATTTAAAATTCGCAAAGTTTTATATTCCCATTTTATGACTTTTTTCCGGAAAATTAGTCGCGCGCAATCGTAATGATAAACATTGTTTCTCTAAGCAGGAAAGATTTCGGAATGCGTTGTCCTTCTTAAACAATCAATTTAATATAAGCGGCTTGTTTTGTAACACTTACAGTAAATGAAGCCAAATCTGTAAGCAATAACAAGTAATCTATTCCTTTTTAGAAAACAAGACAGTAGTTGAAACTATAAAAAACAATTTGCTTTTTTGACAAATTTATTGTTTCAAAAGGTTTCATCATAATCACAAAACATGTATTTTTTTTTAAAAAAAGACAAATTAACAATAATATTGTATCAAAATATTGATAGAATAAATATTAACAAGATTGAAGAAAATTAGAACTGACAACTTGATTTCAAATTTTCAAAATATTATTTAACAAACTTAATATTAAAAACATTTTCAAAATATTTCTTTTTTTAAAAAAATATGTATTATAATTAAGCTTTATTTCAAGTATATTAAACTTTTAATAAAAAATTTTTTAAATACATGGTTTAATAAATTTTTATAAGATTTTAAATAATACATTAAGAATAATCCTTTATATAGGATATAAACTAATAATATAATAAATAATTTAAATAATTTAAATAATATTTGAAAAAAGTTTAATTATTATTATATATTTTTATTTTAATAATTAAAAAAATTAAAAATAAAAAGATCTGTGAATTAATAGTACAATAAGTAGTGCTTTTAGATCTTTAAATACATATTTCTAATTTAATATCTATAGAAGACAAAAATTCATAAAATATTATTTATATGGGTAATTATTTTCAAAGGCAAACCAGAAATTTTCTAGGATGATTCGAAAATTTATACTACAGTATATACTGTATGTATGTATTTTTTAAAGGTTGGGTTTGAAAAAATCATATCTAGTATTTTTATCGCCTTCAAAAATAATTATCCATATACGTATATATTTACTGAATATTCTGCTTATATTATACTTATGAATTTTAACAATTCAATTCAATTCAATTTTAATTCTCAAGTTTATATTAAATTTAATATATGGATTATAATTTATCATCATTTTTAATAATGTTTTAAATCTCATATAAGTTTATATAAGTTTATATAATTTTAATTTTCAGAACCATGGTTATATTTAATTATTTTTAAAAATTCTTTATATATAGATTTACTGCTTATCTTATATTATTGTATTCAATTATCCAGATCTTGATCAAATTTAGTTAGGCTATATAAAAATATAATCTTTGGTTTAGTAATTTTAATTAATAAAAATTTTCTAATTGATTGATTATTTTTAATATAATTAATTAATTGTAACAAAAATTCCTGAATTTTAATTGATTAATTTTAAATTTTTTAACTAATAATTTATAATATTATTTTGATTTTTCTAATAATCACAAATTAAAAACAAATTGAAACAAAAAAGATTATATAAGGAAAAACTTTTAATTTAATTTTAATAGAAGCTTATAATTATAACTAATATGAAAAACAATCTGTAATACAAAAAATACTTTAATTTAAAGTTATCTTAATCCAATGCTTACTTTAAAAAAAAAAAATTTTACAAGGAAAATTTAAAACAAAGGTTTCAAAAAATACTAAACTAATATCAAACTAGTATTAAAATAATATTAATCTATAATAAATTTAATATATAAATTAAAATCTATTTATATGAATTTATAGTAAATTTAAATACTAAACTAATATCAAAGTAATATTAAAATAGTATTATTAAGAGTTCTATTTGAAATTGCAAATAGTAACAACAAATATTAAGGTTTTGAATTAAGTATTAAAATAGTATTGACTTGATATTGACTTATAATAAATTTAATCTATAAGTTATAATACATTATATTAAATTAATAATAAATCCAGTATTGACTTAATATCAAAATAGTATTATTGGAAATTCTAACAAATATAATACTTTCTTCAAGTTTTTTTTAAAAAAATATTAAATAGATTATTTGAGTATTCTAATTAATCCTAAAAAATATATGCCCTAAATAACAATTATCAAAATTCAGATTAAATTAAATAATTTATAAGTTAGTAGTAGTATTTCTTTTTTTTAAAGGTTTCATTTTGTATATAGATTTATTTTTAGGATAGATCAATTTATATGTTAAATAAGATTATAAATAAAAAAGTAAATTAACTTAAATAAAAAAAAATTTTTTTAAAGTAAATAAATATTGTTACTTTATTATAATTATAAAATTAAAAAAATTTTATATAAAGAAAGTAATAACATCTTTCATATAACCAATTGATTAGTAAGTTTAATATAAATTGTCTATAATAAACTATATAAGTTGTAAAGAAAAAAAAATATTAAAACCAATATATTGTTAAAGATAGTATCAAGTAACTATAAATATTTACTCAGATTTATATATAAAAAAACTATAAAAATTAAAAAGAAAAAAAAAGATATTAAGCAAAGAGATAAATGCAAAAAAACTAATTATAGAACTAAAGATGTTTTGGAGGATATTACTAGATGTGCCATACTGGTAATTTCATTTAACTGAAGCATGATACATATGTATTTATCAAAAATAGTCAAGTTATTGTTTAATATATACAATAGTATTAATAATATATTTTTTTGATAGTCAATTGGTTATAATGATTGTATTATTGTTATATTAATATGATTAGTAATTGGTTTGTTTATTGATAATATAATTGGTTTGTTTGTTAGTAATGTAATTTTATTTTGATAGTTATTTCCAAAAAAGATTTTATTTATGTTAATCAATATATAATATTTTGATAGTACAAATTTGTTTGAATAATTAATAATATTTGATTAATTAGTTTAAGATATTAATTAATTAATAGAAATAAATTGATTGTGGTTTTTTTATAAAAATTTTTTTGAAAAAAAGTTTTGTGTTTTTTGTAATATAGCAAAATATGCTAGGTAATAATAAAAAAATAAACAATAAATATATTGCTAGTTTTCCAAGTTAACAATATAAATAATTTTAGTATATGGGTTGGTTTTTTAATATATAAAAAAAATCTTTAAAGAAAGAATATAATTATTTAATAAAAAATGTATATCAATAAAAAAAAAAAATAGAAAAAATTCCAAAAAATATTTAAAAAAAAATAACTGTTACAAGTTTTTTCTTATGCAATTCAAAGAAAAAACAAAATTCTTAAACTTGTTTTTTTTAGTCAGAAGTTCTATTCTAATGTATTAATATACTTTTTTAATTTTCTTGAAATTTTTGTAATAAAAATAAAAAATATATAAAGGACTTTGGGATATTAAAAGGCAAAAAAAATATTTGTTTCTTTAATTTTAAAAGATAATTACTATAAAAGAAAATTGTTAAAAAAAATGTTATATATAGAAAAAGTTTTTTTTTAACTTAAATAAATCTTTTTTTTTTTCAACTAGCAAGGCCTTACCTAATATATTTTATTTAATTTATATATGTACTTCTTGTTACAAGACTTACTATCTATAAACTATTCTAGATACATGTTTTGCTATATTGATTTGACTCCATATCAGCTTGTTGCTATTGACTTACCTTACAGCATGTATCAAGATTAATATGCCAAAGCTCTGTTAGTGTTGTTATTATATGAAAAATTATAGAAATTGAAATTAATTATGTTTTTTTCCTGGTCTAACCAGTTCTCTATAAGTTTTTCTTATAATTTTCTTGTTTCTTTTGTTTTTTTGAATGGAGATCTATATTGTCTTGTATCTGTAGCTTGAGTATTGTCTTGAAGTTATTTATTTCTTTTCTCTTTTTTCTCTTTTGCTTATGTTTTCTTCTTTTTTCCATTGCTAAAAACTTTTGCATCTGTGAATCCAGAGTTTTTGGAGTTTCTCTATCATCCTGTTTATGACTGTTCTTAGTGTGTCTTTAATTCTTTTTCCATTAATTTGTTCTACCAGCTTGATTAGGTCTTTTTCATAGATTCCTTTGATTATATACTTGATAGTTCTTTTTGAATCGTTGATAATGGATTCAAGTTGTTTTCTCCAAGTTGTTTTTTTTTTTTGTGTTTTTATTCTGTTTGCTATTTCTTCTTTTAGTATTTGCAAATATATAGTTCTGATCTCATTCTTGTGGTATTCACTGAATACATGTTCTATGGTTTCCCATCTGTTGCACCAAGGGTATATTTTGTCCTTGTATATATCTGACCTTCTCTTATTTAGCTTATCTTTAGTGGAAAGCTCTTCATTAAGCAGTTTATATCTGAACTCTCTGTTGTTGTAATCTTATTGATTGATATGAAAGCTTGTAATCTTTAATGATAACAGGCTTGCCCATGTTCTTCTCCAGTCTATTATTTTTTTATCACCTGTGCTCAACCATGCTTTGTATCTTTTTTGTGTCACCTATATACTGATCCATTTGTTATTTTGCCATTGCTTCATAAATCCATTGGTTTTTATGTTCAGATCTTTACTATTTCATTGTAGTATTCCTATTATTTCTTTTATGTATTGACAGTTTATGCCTATAATATGTGTATGGTCTAGCTCATTGTCTTCTTTTGCTAGCTGGTCTACATAATCATTGTATTTTTTTCTTGTGTATATTTGATCTTTTTCAGTGTTGTTGTTACTATTCTGTTTTTAATTTTCTTGTATATGAGAGTTGTTATAAGTATGTTTGTTCCTTTTGCCACTCTTTGTTTCATTGTGGTTTCTGATTGTATCACTTGAATTGCATACTAGTTATCTGTATATATGGTTGCTTCTGTTTTCAAATTGAGAAGTGTTATTGCTATAAGTATTGCTATTAACTTTGCTTTTGTGGATGATAAAAATTCTTCGCATCTGTCTTTAAATTCTATTTCTTCAAGTGTTTCTTTGTTGATGATTATATCTCCTACCCTTATTTTTACCTGATTATTATTGTACTTTTCCATGGATCCGTTTGTATGTACTTCTATAAGTTTTTAATCTTGTATATATTCCTAGATATGTTCTAGTTCTTGTTGAATTGGGCTCTGCAGTTTTGGTGTCTTTAAATTCAATATGTTTATTGTTGATTTGTTACTGTTGTTGTTAATTTCTATATAGATTATATTCTTCTCCTTTGATGTTAAATTGCTTCACTTGTATATCTCTTTGATTGAGTTTGGTGAGGTTTGTATTCATGAAAGGTTTTCTATTATCTGGTTGAAAGGTTTTGAACTGGTTTTTATTGTTTTGACTAGAAGTGTAATTACCTCTTTTAGTTGCATTCTTCTAGTGCATGTGTTTGTTTTCTCTTCTGTATCCATGTTACATTCTTTGCATTTTTAAATTGGTAAGTCTTCTCTTATTCGTATAAAGTGCTATGCTTTAAATAAGTTTTCCAGAACCTTAATTCATTTGTTTATCTTTTATATACATATACTTTGATTAATAATTGCAGAACATATTTGTATTTTCAAATGTTCTCTTGATTTGCCAAGTCACAGGTGGCAAATATGTTTATTGTTATCCTGGGAGGCAAGATATTGTTATATTTTTGTTATTGTATAATCTTCTTGAACCAGTTGGATTTATATTCTATATGTTTTGCTCCTGTTATGGTTTTGAAGTGTGTTCATATAATACAATGTGAGTTAGTAGTATTCATCATTTGTTTTATATAAAAGAGATTGTGTTTTCTTAGATTAACTTTGTTCTTGTCA
Organism: Acaulospora morrowiae; assembly: GCA_910591835.1. NCBI lineage: Eukaryota > Fungi > Glomeromycota > Glomeromycetes > Diversisporales > Acaulosporaceae > Acaulospora > Acaulospora morrowiae. Next base: position 5,672 of record CAJVPV010001871.1, on the reverse strand, counting down.
TATCATTTGTATATCATATGTTTTTTGATCAATGTCCAGTTGTTCTAAGATAGTAGTGATTAGGGCTCCTAATGATATCACTTTGATACTACTTTGATACCAGTTCGATACTTAAATTTACTATAAAAACATATGAGTAGGTTACAACCCATATATTAAATTTACTATAGGTCAGTATCATTTTGATACCAGTTCGATACTAGTTCAGTACTTTTTTGGAGCCCTAGTAGTGATATAAATTTGTATATTGCTATCACTTTTATTTAGAGGTTGTTTAGTTTTAGTATATTCAGAATCTGTGCTGTCAAGTTTTTGCGTGAAGCTATTGTGATACTGTATTTAGTCTGCAGGATATCTTTGATAGTTTATGCCCAGTTCTGCAGATGCTATAACCTTGTTCTTGTGATTTGTTCCATAATATTCTTTTTATTGAGATCTTGGAGCCATCTTGTGGTTATTAATTTAACTTGTCTATTATATATATTAAAGATTTTATATCCTGTATAAAGATAGATTCCATTGTTGATTGCTATTGTTAGAAGAGCTAGTTTATGCTTAAAAAACACTATGATTTTGCTATTGATTGCATTGTATTCTTGTTAGGAGAGAATTGTATCCTGGATTAGATATTCTAGTGCTGGAGTAAGCATTTGGTTGATAATGTATCTGCATTATTTGTTTGTAATTTTTTTGGATTGTAGTCATCTCATTATAAAGGTTGTTTTATTCTTTATTAGTTATTTTTGATGTCTTTTGGATCCTAAGCTTGTTATCTGTGTATCCAAAATTCTGATTGCCATTTCTTTGCTTTGTACAGAGATTGACTTTGCTTGGAATTGGATAGTGGGTTGTTGAATGTTATTGATAGTCAGCAGTATTGATTTGTTGGAATTAATCCTTAAGCCTGCAATGTTTGTGTAGCTGTCTATGTACTAAGTCTGCAATCTTCTGCATATTTTTCTTTGAATTGATAAACCATGTTGTGTTATTTATATATGAAACTGAGGATATGTATAATGTATACCTATTCCATTGTTCAAAGCATATGATGGATATTTTTGAATTCATTTTGTAACCTAATTTTGATTTTTCTATTTTTGTGATAAATGAGTCATAGTAAATGTACCAAAGCAGATGGGATATTGTGTCACCTTGATCTATTCCTTGTGCGATTTGAAAGGGTTCAGTAAGCCCGTGCTATATAATTACTTGGATGGTTTGCTTTGTGATGCAATTCATAATTATTTCTTGAATAGAATGTGGAATCTTGATACGGTTCATTGCCATGTTGAGTGTTGTATGCTTTATTGAGTCATAAGCCTTGCTAATATCTTGGCTAAGCATCCAGAGTTCTTTTTCTGCCTCTCTTGTTTCTTCCATAATATGGTTGATAATCATTATCAATTCATGTGTTCTTTCTCTTAAAAGTCATGCCCAGTTAAGAGAAAATAGAATCTGGTGTGTTGTTAGGACTTGTGCAAGTCTTTTGTTAATGATATTTGTAAATACTTTCTTAATTGTTTCCAATAATGCTAGGGGTCTGGTTGTGTTGAGGTTGTATTGCCAATTTGAAGTCTTTGGGATTGGATAGATGAGATAGTATTACCATTTCTTTGGGATTTCTTTTGTTTGAGGGATTCTATTAAAGAGTATTGTTAGTCTAGTAAGGCCTATAGAACCAATGTGTTTGAGTATTGTATAATTTATTTAGAATTTTCTGGGTGCTAATTCAGCTTTAACTTTTTTGATTACTTCTTTTACTTCTGTAGGAGAGATCCCCTAGATACATATATTATATCAGTTGTTCAAGATTTCTGCTTTTGGAAGGAATTCCTGTCTCCATTTGTTTAGGTTTGCTTCTGTGAATAGCATGTTGTCCAGGGATTATTTGAAGTGTCTTGTTACTTCCTGTTTAATCTCTTCAGAGTCCGTAATTACTGTAGGAAGTCTTTTTGGATAATTATTTTTTCAAACAGAATACTGTTGTATTTTTTTTGAAGAATTGAGTAAATCATTTGTTTTTTGTTTATTAAGAAATATAGGAGTTTTTTTTCTAAATCCTTTTATATTTTCTCTTGAATTTTTTGATTTGTTAATATCTTGAGGCTTTTATATATTGTCTTCCAGAACTGCTTAACTTTTTCAAGCCATGCCTTTGCTATTGGTATTTGATGGTTTGTCTCTTGCCAAGATAGTTTTTGGATAGCGATTGATGTGTGATTAATTTTTTGAATTAATTTGTATATACTTGTCACTATTTATGAAGATTTGATATTGTATTTGAAATATTGTTTTCCCTTACTATAGAGTTTCTAATTTCGATTGTTTCTTTCTCTATTAGACAAAACTCCTTGTTAATTGTGGTGTTCCTCTTGTTTCTTCTGGTTTTTATTTTGGGAAGGTGATTGGATCTGGCTTTGTTGATAACTGCACATGTTCTGTTTCAGAGCTTGTTAAAAAAGATACTGTTTGAATTCATGTATTTGTCTTGCTATAGAAGAATTTGGTGAAGTTCTTTTTGAAAATTTTCCTAATGTTTTACTGATGCTCCTATTGTGATATATCTGGTTTCTTTTTATTTATTTGTTACTGTTTTTGGAGTTGTAAAGAGATTTGGAATAGAGATGATTTTTTGAACGATGGCGTGATTACTGTTTGTTACCATGGCTCCTGAACTGATTTTTGCTTCTGTTGGGTACCAGTTATTATAGTCAGATATTCAAATATAGTCTAGTCTCAATGCCATGTTTCTAGAGTTTTTCCAGGTAAATTCTAGATTAAATGAATTGAGAATCCTATAACAGTCGATATAGTTCAGGTTTTGTAAAACCTAGAGTACTGTTGAGATGAAAAGTTGGGAGTTGTGTTTTCTGCTAACTGATGATTGTTGATTTTTCTGTAGGTTTGCTACTAAATTGAAATTCTCTAGGATAATCATTTTCCAGTTCTTTTCATATTTCTTTAAAATTTTGTCTTCTATCCATTTGTTTACTTTTTTCTTCTCTTGGTTATCTCCTGCTGGTATATATACTCCTATAATACCAATGTATTTTTTTCTCTTGAATTGCAAGTCAGTACTTATTCCCCTTCCTAGATATTTTATGACTTTTTCTATGTGTTTACTGATGTTTTTTTTAATTAGGAGTGTGATTCAAGTTTTTTTGTTATTGTTGCTTCAGGTTATGTTGTATGTTAAGTGTTTCCAGTATTTGTGATTTTCATTTTGTATTTGTTTTTCTGTGAGAAGGGCAATATCAATGTCTCTAAAAGTACAGTATATAAATATTGTTTGTCATTTGATAGGATCATTGAGATCTCTGATTATATATGTGGCATAAATTATTTTGCTGTTGACTCAATTCCCAAAATCCTCAAAAATAATTGCGTCATGACTCAATTATTTATATGTTTTAATAGTGACTCAATTAATTGTGTCAAATAATTGTGTCAATTGTGTCAAGGATCTACGAATTTCAGCAACATGTATACCTCTGATGTTATATGTTAGAATTTTTCATGATATGATGGTTTGATAGTGAGAGAGTAAGTTGTTATCTGATAGGTTGTTCCCAATGTGTATAGATATTGTTTACTTGGAATGTTACTTATTGAATCTGGTTTTGTTGCTCATCTTGATTGTTGGATTGGGGTTGTATTTGTTGTGATATTAATAAGTTGATTGAGTATGCCTATTATATTTTGAAAGGTGTTGTCAATATTAGTCATTCGTGAATTAAGGTTAAGTTGCTGTTCCCTGATGTTTGAGTTGTCTACTGCTAGACTTGTTGCTTGTCTTTTTCATTGATAGTTGAAATCTCTGGGTTCTGGAGTTTCTGATCGTGATAGGTTTTGATTCAGGTATTCTCTGCCTGCATTAATGTTTGCTTTCATTTGTTCTTCATTATCTACTGTGTAAAAGTATGTAAAGTTTTCTAGATTATCAATTCTGATTTAAGGTCAGTAATTGTTTCTTTAATTTGTTTTAGCTCTGCTCCTATTGTTTGGATTGCCTAAAGACTTCTGTTAGCAATTATTGGAGATTGATCATTACTGCTAGGTTCCCTGCTGTTAGGTTTGATAATTTGTTAGAAATTTGTTTGGCTATGTGTACAAATGATCCTTTGTCTATAAATCTGCTGGTAGCCTTGTTGAATTGTTCCTGGGCCCTAAGTCAATCTTAATTTCCTATCTTGTTAGTTTGTTAGTTTGCAATTTTTCTGATTTGTGTTATTTCTTCTGATTTGAAACATTGGTAAAGTACCTTATATCTTTTTGCTTTTTCTCTAAGTGCTTTTTGTTTTTCCTGGCACTTGGTCTTAATTATACATTATGCTACCAGGTGGTCTGGTGAATTACAGATTGCATATAGTTTCTTGTCTATCTTGTGCCATTGTAATAATGTTTTATCTAAGTATATCTCTTTGTTTTTGGCTTTTTCTTTCTCTTCCAATGTCACAAAGTTGAGGATAGCAAATCATTTTCTTGTGTAGTTTCAGTTCCAGGAGATATAACATGATGCTGCCTTTATATTATCAATTATTTCACACAAGTTATATTTTATGGTACCTGGTGGCAGATTTGTAAGTCTGAGGATATATACCTATCTCGAAATAGCTTAGTTTTATGAGTTTTGAGAAGTGAATAGATTCACAGAAGTTTTCCTTTAAAAGAAATATTCATTTTTCTACAATTTTGTTATAATATTCTTGTTCTTTGAATTCGGCTAGTACACTTTGCCATATGCCTGTAGTGCTCATTTTTAGGCTACGAATTTGCCTGAATTAAATCAATTTCTATTTAATTTCTTATTAATTAGTGTCTAAAGGGATATCCTAAATATGAATAGATTTGCTTTTGGCTGTTGCCAGATCAAAATCAGTTAGGATTGTTATGCAGTGATTATTGCCTTGCTGGATTGTCATTTTGCATACTTTTTATATATTTTTTTGGTTGGCAAAAGATGTGATAATCAATTTCACACCTGTTGCTACACCACCCAGGTGCCTGTATAGGAGTCCAAGTGGGTAACTGCTTCTTTAACTACTTTGAATTTTTGCTTCATGAAGCTTATTAGGTGTTCTGTTTAAATAGCTGTTTTGTAGCAAAAGTGGATGTACTGGTATGCCAGTCTGTGGGTAGGCCCAGTAATTGTCTGGGTTGTCTAGGTGGCTTGGTGTTGTTGGGTGGAGTCTCCTCCATTTCACTTCCTAGTTTTGTAGATGTCATCTTTTCATCTGACTCGTCAAAAGTTAGTGCAATATGCACCTATTGAGGCTCTTTCATATTTATGCGAATGTTTTTCAATCAAGTGTAGGCAGCATCTACTCCTTTCTTTGAGGTTTTTAGCCAGTTGGGTATCTTGCTTCCGCTTGCTTTAGATATGATTTGCTGTTGTTTTTCTTTTTGTTTCTATTGCATTTTGGATGCTTGGTATAGCAAATAATGGGAGGTGAGCAGGCCTGTACTCCTGAGGCTATTGGGATTGTATGCTTCCATAATAAGTGGACCTTTTAGGCTAACTTTCAACTGTTTACTGTGAATTTTAAGTGAATCTGAATAAACAGGAAAGAGTTTTTTTTTGTGCTTAAATAAATCTTTTTTTTTTTTTAAGTAGGTAAACATTATCTCTTTATTATTGTAAAAATTTTAAAATAATTTTACATTGTGAAAGT
>CAJVPV010001870.1:0-14438 GCA_910591835.1 Acaulospora morrowiae | reverse complement strand
CAGTAAGAAAAAACAAGTGTGTATCTATCTGTTTTGAAATAAAAGAAAGGGTTAGTGTTCTTTTAAGTTCAGTTATACCTGTATACTGTATCCTGCTTTGGTTTTGGAAGAAATCAGTAGAGTATTTCTTTTTGGTGAAAGTTTTCTTTGAGTGTTTCCTTTAGTATTTCTTGGAGTTTTTGTGTTTTTATCAAAAAAGGAAATTTTTAAGAATTTTGGGATTTGCGGGAAAGAGTTTTTTTTTTTTTTTGTTTTAATTTTATTTATAAATTAGTTAAAATAGTTAAATAAATATTTGTTTAAATTATTTAAAATATTATTATTTATAATTATAATTATTTAATTTAATAAGCAATAACTTAATTATTTAATATAAAATTATTTTAAATAAAATTTTTATTTTTAAAAATCAAAAAATTAAAACTTTTTAATAAAAATTCTATAAATATATGTTTAATTAAAAAGTTAAGTAAAATAAATATTGTTGAAATAAAATTGATAATATTTTAATTATATTCTTATATTAATTGTTTTTTATATTAAAAAAGATATTTAAATATAATATAAAATAAATAAATAAAGACCTGTGGGTCTATAGCATAGTGGTTAATGCTTCACAGGTCAGATCACAAGATACCAGTTCAACTCCAGGTGAAGGCAGTTGAATAAAACTAATATGGTATCTGGCACCATAACCAATTATATGCTGTTTCTCATAAGAAGCCATTTATATGTTAATTCGGTAAGACATTGAGATTGTGATTTCTCATTAAGGTGAGAAGGTGGACCAATCGTCCGGTTGGTAATGACAAATCATCTGAAGTAAACGTGGAAAGGCGATGCAGCATACGGTTTTAAGCAAGATGGCTTGGTGATCATTTCCCCATGATACCTGGTGTCTCTTCCTGTCAAGATGGTTGCCTCCACAGAGTTCTATTCACCACAATAGGTACTACTCCCCAGTTTCCCATTCTCTTTCCCCTATAACTATCCATAGTCAGAAAATAGAACACCGCATACTAATACAAAATAAGGAATCTTGGAAGGGATTGCTGATAGAACGAGAAACGCGCGATATGTAGGTAGGTCTTTATATGTAGGAGTTGCACCTTGCTTGGCATTTATGCCCCTAGATTTGGCAGCCTAAGCCAACTGAACCCTTGAAGTGTCTACTAGGAGATTTTACGGAGTCGCGCCTTACTTGGCAATAATTGCCTCTAGATTTGGTAGCTAATGCCAACCAAGGACCAATTTTGGAGCATTTACTAGGAAGTGCATACTACCCCCACTTGATTCGTACGCTACAAGGTATCGAAGGTATGATTAGTCAAGATGATCTATAGAAGATTAGTGTGTTGGTAATAAGAAAATGTCCTTATAATACCATAACATAAGATAAGACCACCTTGAGTGTAAGCTTATAAGTTAAGGTTAGGAAGTAGAGTAGAATAGCATTAGCTATAGTTAAAGATAGGTCCCTAAAGTATTTAGCATATAAAATTTACGTCCCTTTACGTCCACGTCCCCTAGAGGACATAATTCCTAGCTCTTTACTTCAATAGGGACATAATTTCAGAAATGATTTGTATAGATGCTTAAAACTATAAAGAACCTTTGTAGGTAGTTTTTTTTTATTTCTTAATATAGAAATGAAAATTTTTAATAGTAAGGGACATTTGAATTATGTTCTTATAAATAATTTAGGGACCCATCTTTAGCTATAGTCTAGTACTATAGAAGATATATGTTGTACAATCAATAATTCTTATATCAATAAAATGATTGGCGCCTGAGCCTGTTCTACTATAAAAAAAATAATAATAAATAAATAAATATTATATAATATAATAAGTTATTAAATAAAAATATTTTATTCTTGTTTTTTGTTTTTGTATATTTTTTTCTTTTATTACATAAGAAATAAATTTTTTAAATTTTAAAAATATTTAAAATTTATAAAGTCTTAATTATCTTTTTATTGAATAATATTATTATATTGACAATATAATTATTATTTTTTTTTATTTTATAATAATTAAATATATTTTTTAATACATTAATTATAATTTTTAGATATTAATTTATATAACATAATATATGAAGACCTATGGGTCTATAGCATTGTGATTAGTACTCCACAGGTCAGATCACAAGATACTAGTTCAATTCCATGTGAAGGTGATTGAATAGAATTAACATAGTATCTGGTACCATAATCAATTATGTGTTGTTTCTCATAAAAAGCCATTTCACATACCGATCCAGTAGGCATTAAGATTATGATCTCCAGAAAAGGTGTCGTGGTATGATAATCGTCCAGTTGATGCTATGATGATCACCAGAAGTCGGATAATAAAAAGGTGTAGAAGATGTCCAGTTTGAGAAAAATGGCTTGATAATCGCTTCCCCGTGATACCTGGTATCTCTTCCTGCAAGTTATTAATAGTTCAGTTTGGGTTAGAGGTTTTTTCTATAAAGTTCTATTCACCATAATAGGTACTACCCCCAGTTTCCCCTTTTACTTCTCCTTAAAACATTCCTGGTTAGAAATAGTTCTTAACATAAAATAACGACACTAATGGAGCATAACACGTTAGCCTTAATAGAGGATCTTCGGGTTCAAAGTTAATAGTAGCAAGCCAATATGGAGGTAAAATCTGATATTGTTTAACATTGACTAGAATAACGTATAGATAGTAATTATCTATGTAAAAACATGTAAGATATATATGTATGCTAAATAAATTCAACAACATTGAACAAGGTCCAGCTAGTCGAGTTAAAAAAAATATATATATAACATAATATATTATTTTTATATTGTTAACATATAAGATATTTATTTTAGTATAGTAATATTATAAATAACTATATAATATAGATAAACTCTAATATGATACATTATTACCTCCAACCTTGAAGCACTTCGGAGCATTTTCTTTTATAGTAATTTTAATTAATAAAAATGTATAGATTATATAAATTCTCCATGATGCACCTGAAGCATTTATTTTTAGATCTTGAAGTATTCTATTTTTAGTAATATATATATCATTTGTGATCAGGAGAAATCTATTTTTAGAATATATTTAATGATTTGCATCATGTTACGTAACATACTTATCCTATATATACAACTAAATTTATTGATACAATCTTTTTATGTATTGTATATACAATAAGATTATTATATATAGATATGCTTTTCATACTTTGGTACATTATCTTTCTCTCTATTTTTGTTAAAAATATCTTTTATAAACTATAACTTTACCATCACATGGATTTTTACTCTTAATAATCCTAAATATCAACTTGATTTAAACACTATATAAAATCTTTGATATATTATATGGCAAAAGAAGCATGATTAGTCTGATATATATCATTATCAAGATTATCTTAAATTATTAAAAATGAAAATAAAAACGAATGGTTATAAAACTATAAAAATAAAGATTTATCAAGAGAAGCGAACAATAAAAAGGATAACAAGTATTCTATAAATACTTTACAAAAAAACTTTGATATATGAACTCATAATTATCAAGCCTTTATTCAAGTGAAATGTCTATTTCTTCCATTATGAAAATTCAAAACAAAGGTTATTGTTTTGTATGGTGTTACAGGATCTGACAAGTCTTAATGATATCATCAAATCTTTTCTCAAGCATGTTAAATATCATAATATATTTTTAGTTAATGACAGGAGTACCTCAGTAGTTTTGTTAAAAGTATATTATATGATAATTTAAAGTTTTCTAATAACATATACAATAGTCAATTGATTGAAATATAGATTGTAAATATTGTTTTGATATAAATAAATAAATAAAGTATATTTTATTTACGATATAAACAAGGTTACCCTTGACAAAGTAATTATTATTTTATTTATGATATAAATAAGGTTATTAATAATAAAGTGATTATTATTTTATTTGTAATATAAATAAGGTTATTCTTGACAAAGTAATTAGTATTTTATTTATGATATAAACAAGATTACTCTTGACAAAGTGATTATATGAAAAATGTGATATCTAGTATTGTTATTGAGTTACTACGTAGAAGTACTTCCTTTATATAAAACATAAGCCAGTAAAAAGTTATATAACTAATACAGATTAAATTAGCTGCTGGTTAGGCCATCGCAAAGTGAGATTATGTTGCTTTGTAGTAGGGGTAACATAGCCTCCTGCTAGAGGAACTATGACATAATTTATATATATATATTTATTTTTAATATTGTTATTATATTATCTCAAATGAAATGGAATTGGAGTCCATTATCGATAAATGGTCATATCATATAATCCAGTATTACTAATATATCAAATTATATATTATAACTTGTATAACATATTATAGCTAAAAAAAACATATTTATAATACTATAACTAATAGTAAATAGCTAATAATAAAAGCAATAAAAAGAATAATTAATTAATAATTAAAGAGATAATTAAAGTAATAATAATAATTTACAATTCTCAAATAAAAAAATTTATAATAAATTGATTTAAATTCAGTATTGACTACTTAAAAAGATAATTGATATGGCTATAAGAGATTTGTAACATTATTATTAAGGATCAAGACTAGAAAAGAAGTAGTTTATAATTCAAAAATAACTTTCTGATATTTTCTAACATTATATAAATATTGTTCTGGATTAGTAACAGACTTTCTGTTTTCATATTAACAATATATTTAAATATCAAATTACTGTATATTTAAATAGTTAGATAATATTTAAAATTTAAAATAGGGTTTAAAATTTATTTTAATATAATTATGATTTTGTTAATTTTAAAAATATAAATTAATTAATTAATTTTTTTTTTAAGTTTATATTAAATATTAAATAAAATATTTTTTATAATCTTTATTAATAAAGTAAAATTTGTTATATAATTAATATTAACTTATTAAAATATATTATTATCTTATTTTATTAAATATATTTTAATAAAAAAATCTTTTAAGCAAAAAAAAAAATTATCTAATTTTAAAAGATCCTATAATATTAATATTTTGTAAAAGTTTTATTAGTATTGAGCAAATAGTAAGTTTCTTTTAACTATTGACTAGTTAATATTATAATTGTATTTAAATCTAATATATATTGTTTTATTATTAAGAATAGAGACCTATAATTTGATTTTGTTGTTTAATATATAAGAAAAAATTTTTGTAAATAAATTGGGATATTAAATTTTAAAGAATTAAATTAGAGTAGATATATATGAAGTGAAACCCAAATATATTGTATATTGAATTTATATTAAATAAGTTTATAATTTGAGTGGTATATTAACAAGTTACTAAGAAATTTAATGTTTTTCTTATATAAACCAGGTGCTTGTTATATAAAATATTCATCTTTAAAGGAAAAGAAAAGTCTCATTAAATAGTTATTATTAGAATTGATAAATTTATAACTTGATAAATAAATAAAAATTCTGTATTTTTTTTGCATATCAGTATAGTTTAAGTGATTCAATTTTTTAAGAGAATAAATTAAGCATAACTAAAAATAGGTCCCAAAATTATTTAGTATATAAAATTTTACAGATTATTATATTCTTTTAAAAGGGATATAATTATTTACTCTTTATTTTAATAAGGAAATAATTTAAAAAAAATTTAAATTAAATGGTCTAAACTACAAAAAATCTTTTTTAATAATAAAGAACATTTAAATTATATTCTTGTCTTTAGTTTAGGAATCCATCTTTAGGTATAATTAAATTATATTACTTGCTTGTATTTATTTAATTTGATTTCTATATTTATAGCAGCTCTGGTTTTTGGATTGTATAAAAAGTTTTGAAAAGATAAATTTTTATTTATTAATTAAGTTAAAAAGCCCTGTTCTATATGTAAGTATATGATCTTATCTAAGATAATTTTTTCAATTTTGAATTTCTATTTAAATATATTATTAATTATTGCTTGAAAAATTAAAAATCACTTTTTGAAAAGAATATTGAATATAAAATATAATCAAGTTTATTTGAAATAATATATTGAATAGAAAATTTATTTATTGTTTTTATTTTTATTTTTATAAAATTTTTAATAATAACAAAAATATTATCAAATTAATCAAAATTATTACATTAATTATTACTTATATAAAATATTTTTTTATTTAAATATTTATATCACTAAAAATATTAATAACAAGTTATAAAAAAAACAAAAAAAAAACAAAAAAAAACAATTTTTTAATTTTTATATTAAATAAAAATTTTTTTTATATTATTATTTTATTTCTATAAAATCTTTAACATAATTATAATTTCAAATAGATTTAAGTAAAATTATATAGTTATTTGTACTATTTAATTATATATAAATTTTTGTAGGCTAATATTTAACTTATTGTATACTTTATATCTAAATGATATTGTTCTTTTAATAAATATATATTTTGTTATATATAAAATAAACAAAGAAATAATTTTTTTATTTTAAAAATAATAATAATTATATAATATTTAAGTTTTAAATTGTGTTTTGGATTTATTTAATTATATAAACAAAAAATAAATAAAAATAAATATTAATGGTTTTATTTATATTGATTATTCAAATATTAGTATAGTATAATTATTATATTTTAATTATTTGGAAAAAATAAACTGATTATGATTTTTTTAAGAAAATTTGAAAACTAAATAAGATAAGAATGCAGTCTTAAAATTATTTTTTTAAATAATAAATAAAATAATAATATTATCAAATATTCAAAATAAAATTGATTACAATTTATATCTTTATATTATATATTGTTTAACAGTTTGAACCCTTAACAAAACAATTGTCTATTTAATTGATATTGATAATTAAATATTTATTTTAATAATTTTTTTACATTTGACTAATTTGATATACAATTATTAATTATAAAAATATATATCTATAACTATAATATTTTGAGATCTGTTGTTAATAAAAATTCTAAAAGTTTAATTGAAATAATACTAGCTTGATCTTTTTAAGTTAAGCTATTTTGAAATAAAAAAGTTTTTTTTAAAAAAAAATTTTAACAAATATATTTTTAGTTAAAAAATTATCTATTTGACAAATATAAATTATAATAAAATGGTAATGTAGTTTATTTTTTGTAAAATTTATAATACTGATAATAGTTTTGTAAATATATAAAAATGTTTTTGTTAAAAATATTTTATTTTATTTTTTTTTTGCAATGTTATATACAGTATTATTATGCATATTAATAAAAATTTATTGTATAAAAATAAATTTAAAAAATAAAATTTTGATTTAAAATAATGCTTTAAACCCTAACGGTTTCCATTTCTAGTTACGTATTAGCCAATTGGAAATAGATCATACGATATTTTTCGATGTGAAATGTATATTGTATGTGAATTATCGTACATACAGTAGATTCAGTATTTCAGTTCAGTCTAGTGACAAATTGACAAAGTTTTTTGATCATCAAATAACTTAACTATAAAGGGAATCGCGTGAAGAGAAAATTGGCCTGCATATTGTGAACCTAAATTTGCCATATACAGTATACGTATTACGTATTTAAAAATCTGACCAAAAAAATATATTTTACATTTTGCTACCTTCAAAGATAATTTTCCGAATTTCATTTTTCATTTAATGTACTGTATATATTGTATATATATATATGTGATTGATCTAATATTGACATGATTTCGGAAGATGCAAAAAGAATGATAGAAGCGGCACAAGGTTAGTCGTTTGAAAGTATCAAAAAGTTATTCAAAAATTATTGAGTGCAATTATTAAGAATAATATATTGATATTGACTATGATGCTTTAGACGGTAATTAATTAGTTGCGTCTATATTTCATAAATTATATGAAATGAGATTTAATTTTATTAATTGTCAACTTTGTAGGGGGTAAGTAGAATCTTGAATATTTTCTTCTCTGTATATAATGAGTGGGATTTAATCACATCTTTTTTTGCTTATACGTATTAGGACGTAAGTTAAATCCGGAATCTTTATTATTCACTTAATAATTTCCCTAATCGATATCTTTTATAGGAAGTAAGTAGGATCAAGGATATTTTGTTATTTGTTCGGAAATCATAAAAAGATATATTCAAATTTTTATTCATATAAACAACTTTCTATACTAGGACGTAAGTTGAATCCAAAAATACATAGTGAATATTATTTATTTAGTAATATCATTTATTGATCGTCAACTTTTACGTATAGGGAGTAAGTGAATCCAAGATATTTTGTTAATAGTTTCGTAAAATCATATGAAATAAGATTTAATCGACTCACCTCATTTAATATTATAGAGAGTAAGTTGAGTCTAGGATTTTTTAGAATAATATGAAATGAGGTTTAATATGTTATTAATTTTCTCTATTGTAGAAGGTAAGTTGAATACAATATATTTCGTTATTTTTTTATAAAAATCACATTAACGAGTTTTGATTGTATTTATTGCCAACCTTATAGCGAGTAAGTTAAATCTGGGTATTTTATTTGTTTCGTAAAATCATGTAAACGCGATTGATCGTTAATCTCTATAGGGAGTAAGTTGAATCCAGAGATTTTTTATTATTTGTTTAACAAAGTAATAAAGCAAGTTTAATCATATTCTTATTATAGGTTGTAAGTTAAATCAAGGATATTCTTGTTATTATATTCGCAATGAGGATTGATTGTAATGACCGTCAACTTTTATAGTGGGTAAGCTGATTCAAGGATATTTCAGCTGTTTGGTAAAATTATATAAAATGGATTCAGTTATATACATATATATATATTGCTTATGTAGAACGTAAGTTAAATCAAATGATATTTTCGCAATTTGTTTCATAAATATCATGTAATGGAATTTTTATTTATTTTACTATTGTAGATGGTATGTCGTATCCTGGAAGGTTTTGTTATTTGATTGGTAAAATCATATTAATTATACCATTACTGTTATTATTTTTTGGTATTGTAGAAAGTAAGTAAATTCAAATAGATTCATTATTGATTTTTTTAAATAATATTAAAATATTTGGTTCTATTAACCGTCAAATTTTAGTGAGTAAGTTGAACCCGGATTATTTTCGGTATTTTTTTTTGTGTAAAATTATATGGAATTATATTTAACTACATCAATCGTTAACTTTATAGAGAGTAAGCTAAATTTAAGAAATTTTCGCCATTTGTTCGTGAAAAATTATATGAAATCAGGTTTAATTATATTAATCATCTATTTTTTTATAGTGTGTAAGTTAATCTAAGATATTCGTTATCTTATTTCTTAAATGTATGGAATGAGATTAAAATTCTTATTTTTTACTATTTAGGTGGTAAGTTGAACCCATTATGTCTTTATATTTTGTAAAATAATATTAAACAAAATACTTATTTTTTTGTTGTTATAGATGGTAAATTGAATCCAGGATATATTTGCTATTTGCTTATAGAATAAATAATATAAAATGAAATTTGAATTTGGTTGTATTATTAATTATTCTTATTGTTTATAGGTGGTAAGTACAGGAAATTTTGTTATTCTATCGTAAATCATACACCGTAAATTAAATAATTAAATTTAATTGTATCATCCTCTATTACAGCTTGTAAGTGGAACCCGAAATTTTTATTGAATTTTTGCAGATATCATATGAAAAAAGATTTAATGTGTTTTTATTCTTTACTATTGTAGATGGTAGGCTAAATAATGTGTAGTTGTTTTAGTTAAAAATCATATAAGATCTAATTAAATTCTATTCTTTACTATTTGCTGCAGATGGTAAGTCAATCCAGGATATTTTGTCATTTATTCCGTAAAATAATATGAAATAATTTTAATTGCATCAATATTTTTATTTTTGGAGATTGTAAGTTGAGTCCAGCATATTTCATTATTTGTTTCGTCAAATTACATGAAATAAACTTTAATAGCCAACTTTGTAGGGAGTGCGTTGATTCCAGAAAGCTTTTGTTGTTTGTTTTGTAAATTCATATGACTCGATTTTTAATAGTACAGTATTTTTGTTTTTCCTATCGTAGATTGTAAGTTTAATCCAGAATATTCGTTATTTGTTTCGAAATCATGAAATGAGTTTTAATTGTATTATTCGTCAACTTTATAGGGTGTAAGTTAAATCCAGAATGTTATTGGCATTATTATATTTGTAAAAATTATATTAAACGAGATCTAATCTATTCCATCATTAATATGGTAGACGGTAAGTTGTTTAAGGATATTTTCATTGTTTGTTTCGTAAGAATCCTATGCGCTCATTCCGTTTTTCTTTTTTATTATTGTAGATTGTAAGTTGAATTCAGGAAAACTTTTTTGTTGTTTACAAAATCATGTGAAACGAAATTTAAACTGTATTCTTATTTTTATCTATCCAAGACCGTAGGTTAATCCCGGATTTTTTTTTATTTGTTTCGTGGAAATAATAAATGATATTTAATCACATCGATCAATTTTTGCAGTTAGTAAGTTGAATAAGGATATTTTTGTTATATAAAATGAAATTACTTATATTCTAATTCTTGGATATGTAGATTGTAGGTTGATTTCAGGATTTTCTAGTTATTTTTTGTAAAATCAGCTGAAAGAGTTTTTTTTTCAATTCTCAATTTTTACTCTTTGCTTTCGTAGTCAGTAAGTTTAATCCGAGATATTTCGTTATTTGATTACCACATGAAATTTATTTTTATTAATCATTAACTTTTATAGTGAGTAAGTTGAATCCAGGATAAATTTTTACTTGTTTCATAAAGTAATATGAAATTAATCAAATCATAATCAATCTTATTATTATAGATGGTAAGTTGAATCCTAAGATATTTTGTTGGTTTTTTTGTAAAATAATGACAGGCATGATGTTTAATTATATTATCTTCTTTACTATTGTAGATTGTAAGTCGAAACTCAAGAAATTTTTGTTATTTGTTTTCGTAAATTATATTAAATAGGATTAATTGTATTTCACCAACTTTTATAGTTGGTAAGTGGAATGGGATTCAGAATATTTTTGCTATTTTTCACGTTAAGTCATATGAACTGACATTTGATTGTTATATTGATCATCAAATTCAGAGGGTAATTTTAATCAGGATATTTTTTGTCGTTTTTGTGTAATTTGCGAAATTAATTTAATTATTGTAGGCGGAAAGTGTAATCAATGTTACAATGCAGTAATAGGTTATTGGTGCCAACCTTGCAATTATTATCACTTTCAACAAGAATTTGACACATGGAAAAGTGGAAATGATAATATTGACGCATTTATAAAAGAAACACAGTTAACAGCAACCAACAGACATAGAATTCTTGAATGGATTCCATATTCAAGGTTCAAAAATGTGAAATTAATTGCGAAGGGTGGCTTTAGTGAAATATACTCGGCAGAATGGGTCGACGGAGATATCCTTTATTGGAATACAAGAGAGAGCCAGTGGAGGAGGAGGGGAATTACAAAGGTTGCGCTGAGATGCTTTAATTATCCACAAAATATGACCAACGACTTTTTGAATGAGGTAATTACTATTATAATAATTTCTTATTAACAAAACACATTTGTTTTTAACTATCATTACTATATAAATAAGAATCTTTACAACCTCCGCGGCCACAAATCTCGTATCACGCGATGTTATGGGATTACTAGACATGAAGAAACAAATAATTTCATTATTGTTATGAAATTTATGGACTACGAGAATATTAGAAATTATTTGTCTAAAGTTCACAAAATTCCATGGAATCATAAGTTTAATATTTTATTCCAAATCGCAACAGGTATACGTCAATTGCATGAAGCTGGATTAATTCATCGGAATTTACATACCGGGAATATCATTTCATCGAGCAACGGATCACCCTATATTACGGATTTGGGTTTGTGCGAACTAACTGCTGAAAATGTAAGCGAAGCCAAAGAACAAAAAGTGTATGGTGTACTTCCATATGTAGCACCCGAAGTGTTATGCGGAAAGGGATATACAGAAGCGTCAGATATTTATGCATTTGGGATTATTATGTCCGAAGTGTTATTCGGTGCTCCTTTCAACAATGTTCCACACGATGAAGGTTTGGCAATTAAAATTTGTAATGGGCTTCGACCTGAAATCCAAAGAAACATGCCTGGTTTAATATCTGACCTTTTGCAAAAATGTTGGGATGCTGAACCACGGAACCGATTTAGTGTACACGAATTGTGCGAGGTTTTAAATGCATGGCGTCACTATAGGATATACCCACATTCAACATTTGCCAAACAAATTATGAATGCAAATTTATATTATACGACCAAATATTTACATAAATCTGCAATATATACAAGTCGAACTCTCGACTTCAAAGATCTGAACCAAAAAATACATCAAGGCAAGTAGTTAAAACACAGTATTGTTTCATTATTTTATGTAAATTTTAATTGATGAACAAATAATGATTAGCGAATGTTATTTTTACTAGATTTCCAAAATAATGAATTCAGAAATTGAAGATCATATACTGTGCGTACACGGTTCGATAAATTTTAAAGATTCTAAATTATCGAATTTTCTATTTTTTTTTTTTTATCATAATTTATTTTACGTATTAAATCTTTGGGTATATTTAATGATTTTTACTTATATGATGTAGTATTCTTATTTAACATTGCAAAAATGATACAGTATCATTTATTCACTAGTCCAATTAAATTGATCTAAGTCACACATAAGAGTTACTAGATTTAATATTTTATTGAAAATTTTTTTTATTACACGGAATATCCTAAACAATGCTTGCATTTGATCAATTTATGCGTGGTTATTTCAATTAAAAATTCGAGGTCAAATTATAAACCCCAAAATTCGGTTTTCTTAATATATCGGTTAAAATTTTTTTCTTTGAATTACAGTATTCGGAGATTGAATTAAAATATTATAATAAAATTATAAAAATATAACAAGATAGAACTTGTATAATGTAGAATAGTAAATGCAACATTTGGGAAGCTAATGATTATATGTTCTGAGTTTTTTGAGTTTATTTTTTAAAAAATAAGCATAACATTAACTTTAAAAGATAGTGTTTTTCTAAAGATTATTTTCCCATAATAATTGTAATATACCTATCTTATTATCCTATACCAAATATATCACAAGTATATCTAAAACAAAACAAGTTTATTTGTGATACAAAAAATTATAAATTTCATAAACTACAGTTCTTTAAGAAAATTTTGAACATAAATCTAATATACATTAAAAAAATTTTTTTATATTTATTAAATTACTATTTGAAAATTTGCAATTTTGTTAAATTATCCAAAAAATTATTAAATTAAAATATTTTTTATTTGTTATATAAAAACTGAAGTATACTAAGATTTTTTTTGTATTGATATGAAAATCCTTGAAATATTATATATTTTGGTTTTTTGAATAAATTTGTTCATGGAGTCTTTAATAAAATTGTAAAGTTTATTTCAGCTTGGAGAAGTTAAAAGACTTGCTTAATATTCTATATCTTGAATAAAGTTTTTGATATTTTTGCTAAAGATTTTTTTAACATTAAACTTGTAAATAAGTTTTGAACTTTTTAAATTTGAAATAATTTAACTTATTGATACTGTATAATAATTGATTGAAATAAAATCATTATCTTAAACTTTATATTATATTATTTTGAAGCTAAATTTCTAAAAAGATATACTTAATTAATTTGTAAAGCATTAGTAAAGATAATAAAAATAAAGAGTTCTTTTATTAATTGATAATCTATATTGATATAATTGTACAGATATCTATATAATGCTTGTTTAATAAAGAATATAGAATATTAATTAATGGACTGTTTTTAAAATACATATTGAAGTCTTTTAGTATTTTATAATAAAATTTGTTATTGGTAGCTGTTTTGATCATTTGAACTACTTATTTATATATTTTATACAAAGAATATAATAATTTAATTATCAAGACCATTTGTATTAATATAAAATAAATAATAATAAAATATAAAATATAAATATAAATTATTCTAAAAATTTAAGTTTTTTTTTCTTATTTAATCCACAAATTTTATATGGAGGAAAACTTATATTACTTATTTTTTTTTTATTTTTTTAAAAACTATTTATAATAACTTTATTTAATATTATAATTCATTTTGTATAAATAGTATGGTATGACAAAAATATAAAAAATTACATAACATATTTGAAATAATATTTTACTTATAAAATAATAAGGCATTAATAAACTTTTTTATTTTCTAAACTGATTCTCTATTCAAAAATATACTATATAAACAAAAGTATTGCACATTTTAAATTTATTATTGTATAAAAATATATATAATAATTTTATTTAAAATTTTAAACTATTATTGTTTATATTTTAAAAAATATATATATAATTTTTGTGTTTATTCAATAGATAAACATTAAATTA
>CAJVPV010001869.1:0-14441 GCA_910591835.1 Acaulospora morrowiae | reverse complement strand
GCTAAAAATAAATATTTAGACTTCATATTAATTGATTTTTTTTTTCTTATATTAAATATACGATATTTGGATTCTACCAATTTACCAGAATTTATCATTTACAGTAAATGAATTGGTGATTAAACAATTGATAATTGAATGGTAATTTTTTTTTTAAAAAAAAAAAGTTTGTTTCAAATGACGAATTTACGGTAAGCTGCGGAACATCTGTAAAAAGATTTGATTCTTCTTTTTCAAACAAACCCTTTTGCTTCTTTTTGTAATTACAATATTAAAATACTATTATTATAATTATTATTGTTATTATGAAACTCATTTTTTTACCGTATAACCTTTATTTAAAAAGTAAATATTGATTATATATTATATATTTAATATTAAAATATGAAATACATGTATGAGTATCTACAATTCAAAGAATATAATTTATAATTTATATGTTAAAAAAATTAATTAATCTAATTGTAACACAAGTGATATATATTTTTGTTATACATGTACAGTAGATATATTTTTAAAATAAGTAATAATAAGTTAATTTTCAATTGTATTATTTATTATTAATCAAAATTCAGATAATAAAATATATTAGATAAATAAAATTATATTTATTTTATTAAAACTTAATTTATCATTTAATGACAAATCTATTATTTCATATCTATTCAAATTATTTTGAAATCTTTTTAATTCTTAGATTTAGATTCAAAACTTGATCAGTTTTTATTATGATATTACATTTATGTTTTCATGTTAGCTTTTTAAAGTTCTTTTGAAATATTGAATTTTTTTTTTTTTTAATACTTTTTTTTGGATTTTATATATATTTTTTATAAGTTTTTATATAAAAGTTTTTAGAATACTAAAAAAAAAAATTAAACTGCTAAATTATTAATTTGCTTGGCACAGCCTGAATAGAATGGAATAATCGACAAAGCTCTACAGCCATTGATTTTCTATTTTCACTAATTCGAAAATAAAAATAAAAATAAAAATAAAAAAAATCAACTGAATTGATTAGTAATAATCAACAAGACTAGCATGATCTTTTAATTGTCAATATTCCGATGTATTGTGATATTGTTTATTTATCATAATTCGCATAATAGAAAACATATGGGACCTATATTTATCTGTATATACCATCCATCTATGGATAAGCATATTCAATTTTTATCACGAGAGATGTCATGTTGCGGACCGTGCTGAATACGCTGAGTGTTTATTTTTTATGACAACGGATAATGGATTATGCGTGCGTAGACCATATCGGTACGTACATCTCGAGTCTTTACCAAATATAGAATACACATTCATACGGAGGTATAACGCGTTCAGACTAATTCCGGAATATTAAGAGGATTCCCGATTGCTAAAAAAGAAATGGTTGACACCGAACTCGTAGGGAACTCACTGATGTCTCACTATATGAGAGAACAAGGTTTTTGCGTTTTATGTAGCGATCAACGAGCCTCATCATGATGTAATTAATGAAATTATTAATAAGCCGTCTCATTTTATCAATGTACGCGAGGAACATTAAGAGAAAGGATTTTCGTTGCGTGTCAAAATCAAGACTCGGATATTCGCGTTTGAAGATCCAAAAATGAATTTCTAAAACGTGACCCAAAGTTTCAAGGAGGAGTTTCATCAAAGAAGAGAACCGTGAGCGATAAACAGACGCACACATGCGATTTTAATGATCGATTTATCTCTCAAATTCAGAATCAGCGACACACACAGGACCGTCATCACCGATCCAATGATCTACTCCCAAAAGTACAATAGCGGATAGCTCGTCGTAATCAATTTCTTGATTTGTTCAGATCCCGGTGGTAGACGAATCGAGTTACTGTCTAAATTAAGAAATAGGTGAATGTGGAAGATGTGTGAGAATACTCATTTAAATAAATCGGAAAAAAAAACAAAAAAAGGTTATATGGCTAAATAAAAATTGTGCCAAGGAATGGTTTTCGGTAATCAATATGGGTTTAAATCGGTTGTAAACGTCATGCAATCGATTACAATAAGAAGAATGGATCTGATCCATTCCGAATTGGTATCACATCAAAAGATTCGTTTTATCTCTTTCATTGATTTATAACAATTTATATCACGTTGGGTGATCGTGAATTCACAGTGGAGGTGAGGTGATTACACGAAGTCATGACAGAGATTGTGATATCGCTTTGGAGAATCAAAAACGAATGCACCTCTTTTCCTAGTCACCGCGCAAACATTAGGTAATGAAGACGTCATTATCATCGGTCGTATTCAGGACCCGCAACTTAAATAGGAATTGTCAAGAGTATACGGTCAACGAAGAGCGATCTGTTACGTCAACGTCAGAGTTTGTTACACGGGCCAATCCGTTCTTTTCAAAGTACTTTTGTCATAAAGAGTATACGTATGTATATTACGTACGAAAAGATCACAAATTAATTCTGATGTCACCAAGTATCACGAAAGTTTTTTGACATTCATCCAAACTTTATAGACGAAATCAGAAGGGAAAACTTTATGGCGAAAACGGGTTTCACGATGATAAAAGAACCCGTGCATGACAATAAATTCTCCGGTTCGACAATTATCGAGAATTAAGGTTTTCACGCCCTTGATGTAATTGATTTTTTAATTTAAAACCCCACACAGGTTGTAAACAAATATGATGAAAGTATGACGTAATCAAACAGGTTGTACCAAGTGATGAGTTTGTGTAATGTCGTCTCAGAATGGTTCTCGAAAAACGGCCGTCGTCAAATGAATGAGGGTATGTCGCGTGACGCACTCACGATCCCCGGACAACGGGATGAATCGTAGAGTTGTAAATGCAGAGGGTCATACAAAGCATTCGAGTCTCACAAACGTTCGGTCTAAACTTTTTGCGGTATCACTTCATCCCATCCCTGCCTTGCAAAAAAAGATAATTCTTGAAGAATCTGGTTATTCTCCAATCCCAACTTACTTACCTAACTAACAATTTCTTTGTTCCCCCTACGGATGTGGCGGTTGTCGAATCACATGCACAACGAACAATTAATGACCAACTACGGGCATTACGTAAAAATAAAAAAAATAAAAGAGGTAACGGCCGGGTGTTACCTTAAATGGGGATTTTTCTTTCGCGGGAATTTCAATGGGGTGTTCGCGATCCCTGAGAACAGAGGAAACGACCACCGCAAAGATATAGTCAGGAATCATTGAAGATTCGGCTGTCCGCAGTCTCAGCCATTAAGAAATAAAAGAGAGTTGTGTGCTTAACCCCCCCATACGTTGATTTAATTTAGCATGTTTTTGGACACGGTAACACGTTATTGCATGTGTCACCGTCAATAAATCATGACGACAAGGATAAGAACCGGTTTTTAAAGTTTTCCTTTCTTATTTATTAATACGGAGGTTGTGGCACAGCACTTTGGCGCTTCCATATCAAATCGATGAGGTAATCATCGGGATATTTTTTTTCACGTTCGGAATTTAAAAACATATTTTAAACTTGATCCACTCAAGAAATTGAAGATCGTAGGTTACGCTACGTCCTTTATTTAATTTCCCAGAATGACAAGACGTAACCTAAATCCTAAATTCACCATGTGATACATGGATCTCTCGAACCACTTTATATACTGCGAGTAAGCGAATGCGTCGTTGAGTGACATCTGCATGAAATGTTTATTTTTTTCTGTCAACGGTTGGTTGACTCATTAAAAAAAAACTGTATGACGAAAGCTTCGACCGTTTATGGTTAAAAAAAATTATTATTATTTTTTTTTTTCCTGTATTCTTTTTCTTTTCCAGAATTTCTCGAACAGCGATGGCTGCACCAACAATATCCGAACCTGAAAACATGACACTTCTTTAAATTAAGAATTAACCCGATCATGATTATGTTGTGGGCAAGGTAGACAGTTAAGAATCACATGGCTATGCCTAACACGTCGAACAATAGGAACAATAATTTATACATTTTTTTTTTTTTGTTAATTTTTTGCCAAGTGCCTGAACGGTGGGCATAAAGGAATCGCAAGGATTCACGGCGACTAAACTTTCAGGAAACTTTCTATTGTGACTATTATTATATGGTTTCCTTTTTAACGGGTCGTGGGGCGTAACGTACATACTTTCTTTGCATTGCGTTTTTCCATCCTCAGGATCTAGCCCGGATTTTGAAAGTCATTGTGAACAATCACCATCAATTAAACACCATCAACAATGAATGGGAACTATTATAAGTAATTTGCTGCAAACAACGTACCGTTTTATTTAATTATTTCTCCTCCTGATTGCCCACCTTCCATTTTCAATCAAGCTCTCGACTCAATCAAAAAGACGATTAATTTCCTACAAGAAGATGAAAAGGATTTCTACGGGGTCAGTCAACAATCCAATTGTATTTTAGTTGGGCATAATCAATGAGATACCTTTTTGGTCTTTTGTCTCACAAGCTCGATTACACAAGCTGACTAATAATAATCGATTACAATGGGAACACGTTCACAAAACGACCAAACATTTTTCTTGTGTCGCCGCCATAGACAATGAAGAAGAAAAGAAACGTTTCCACGTTAGTTGGCGTCCGAAATTAAAATCAACATCTGATAACTTGTCCCGGTCGAGTCTGTCCGTCGTCGGCGTGATTTTCGGAGAGGTTGTTATACGCGGAAACTCTTAACCCCCCAAAAAATTGAATTGTGGCGTAGCGAAAAGCACGCTATTGTTAGATAATACAAAAGGAGGAAAAAATGTCAAATATCTCTCTAAAGGTAAATTAAAAAAAGAAAAGCCTCTTTTATTTTTCTTCCGTAAGCAATTTTCATCATCGGGTAAACAATCTGAGCATGTTTCACACGAGTTTTTTTTTTAAGGTTCAACAATAGTAATAATAGTAATTGAATGTATGAAGGTAAAAATCTGGTAAATCGCTGAAATCCTTCGAACTTGACATGAATCATATCCCCAGGGGTTGGTTAGATTATCCGACAAAAAAACCAGTACATGGAAAATGTCAAGTTCGAACCAAAGGCGTAAATTTATTGTTACGAAAGTCGGCGATAATAATTAAAGTCACTTTGTTTATGTGAACGTCATTGTTTATATTTGGATTTGGTGGGAAATTTAGAATACAAAAAAAAAAAGTGCGGGGTAAAAAGACGTATGTATGTCTTACGG
The DNA here is from genome assembly GCA_910591835.1 of Acaulospora morrowiae. NCBI lineage: Eukaryota > Fungi > Glomeromycota > Glomeromycetes > Diversisporales > Acaulosporaceae > Acaulospora > Acaulospora morrowiae. Next base: position 9,272 of record CAJVPV010001869.1, on the reverse strand, counting down.
AGTTTACTTTTGCTGGGAAAGGGTTGAAAATATGGTTAGACGAAGTTTTCAGGAAAGAAAAAGAGTTCCGACTACACCCGAGAAATGACTCGATCTTTATAACATTTTGATCGGTTGTAGCTAGATTCCTTCTTTATGTGCAAAGAAAATTTCCCGTGAGATGATTTACGTCAACTCACGGATTTGATTCGTCGCACATCATATTAACCCGGAATCCGCTCACGTGATTATTAGTCACGAGCTTTATGTTTTTCCAATGCAAAATGAATTTCCAAATCAGGAAGAAACCAATCAAGTAAATAAAGAGAGAAGGTTGTGCTACACTTACGTTTTGCTATTTCTTGACCACATGCTTGCTCCCTCGCAGCGTCTTGCACTCACGCATCAAATAAGGCGCATACACCCAAGGTATCTTTTGTCTTTTCTATAGGGAACCGCCTGAACAATGAACATTCGAGTGACACCATTTCCAAATTAAACTCGACATTCTAAACGCGAGTCTTACATGAAAAGCGAACCGTGATCGCGCATGCGAAAAAAATTTAAGAATTTGACTCTGCCGAGTAGTGCGTGCGCATGCAAGACATCTCACCTGCGTGGTGGTAACAAGAAGGGCATCTCAATTTTGCCGAGCGAAAAATCTCAATGAGCTTTCCTGAAAGAATAAGAACCGATGGATGCGTGCATGCCATTGGGTAATGGGAGAAAACAAATATGCATGGAAATGTGTCAAGAATGAAAACGAGTACCTTTCTGGACTAATGATTGAACATGATTTATGCATCCTATCATTACGTCAAATTAGCTGAAATCTGAAATTGTGCACAGCACAGATCGAATCCAGGCTAGTTGAAAGGAGCAGTGGTGTGAATTGAGACAACAATAAGGTAAATGCACTGCTCCACCTGTTCAGCCGAAACCTCGATCGCGTTATCCTATAGGTAGGAGTGCATACATTGAAAAATGAATAATACGAAGCGCATCTTATTTTTCCAAAGATAATAATTCATGTGTCTTGAGCGGAACATCCGCGTTAGCTAGAAGAAGGTCACGCATATTTGTTTACCTGTGTTTGACACATGATCGAAATAATCAGCGAAATTTAAGAAATTTGGTATTTTGAACAATGACGAAAATGCGTGCTACAAAGGGTAATTTTCTAAAAGAATTTTCTGAAAATCAAGAAACCACGACCATTCGTCTCATAATAAATAATATTATTAATAATCACTTGGAACAGGAAACAACACTTTTTTTTTGTGATCAGTCAGATTCAAAGATTTTTTCATTCGGTTTTATTTTATTATTATTATATTACAACAGTGATCAAAAAGCGTTCGCGCACACTTCTTGATCGAAACCAATACTTTTCGGGGGATGTGCGAGTGCTTAATTTATTTTTCATATTTTTTAAAGTTTTCTTTTTCCTTTTTTTTTTTTTTTTTTTTTAAAAAAAACGAGAAATCGTATAATTGGTTTACTTGCGCTTGTCATCCTTAATAGTCCATCTTATTAATTATTATATGAATGTTTTCGCAGTGACAATGTTCATGAATTAAGAATTAAGAGAGGAAGTAATTGAAAAAAAGGTGTGAAGGTTGACGAAAGAAAAGAAAATAAATATGTGCAAAAGAAAGGGAAATAAGAAGAGGGTTGCTTTATTATTGACTACCGAAAGAAGAAAAGTGCCTAATATTTTATTACATCGCGTTTTTCGTGTGGAATTTTGATGTGATTGTTTTTTTTTTTTTGTGTGGAAATCAGGAGAAGAAAAAAGAAATGTTTGAAACTATTATGTACAAAAGTTTTGGGGGTTTTGCAGTTCCTTGTTTTTCCAAAAAGTTTTCTTTTTTTTTTTTTTAGCAAATGTTCAATTCTGTCACTAAATCCAAACCAGATAATTAAACCTAACCCACCCTCGCATTCCCTCGATGGTCGCAAGTAAACCATTGAAAAACAAAACAAAAATAAACTAAACTAAAGAAATGTTCATTTGAATTGGCAATATCGGGATTGTTTAATCGACTTTTCCTTGCAACTTTCGTGTTGCTCGTTACTACGGTACACATCGAGGTGTCATGAAGAAGAATTCCTCCTCCTCCTCTTCATCGGTCTCCAGTGGGTCCCAATCGTCAGCGCTGTTGCTACCGCTTGAGGAATCGGTGATGCTACTTCCGTCATTAAAATCTGCGAATCTAACAAACTTGGTGGTTGAAGACGAACGTCGCGAACGAGGTTGATTGCTGACGGCCTTCTTCGCGTACATCATTTCTTCGCTGGTGAAGTTTGGGTAGCGACCGTTATCTTCTGAGGAGGTTGAGGAGCAAGAAGAGGAAAGTGAACTAGAACGCTTGGAAGGATTGTAATAGCCGTTGACGTTCACCGGTTCGGTGACCCGGAGGTAGGTATCAAATGCTGGGGGTTTTCGCAGGTGCTTTTGAATGCTGCGACTTTTTTTACTTTGTTTCTGTGGTGTTGATGGTAGATAGAAAGAACCCGTGGTCGTTACAGGAGAAGAAGTCAGAGTAATCGATGTGGTGGTCGTTGCCTGTGATTTTGTGGTGGTTGTAACATTAGGGTAAGATGTGTTTAAGATAAGTCTTGGGATAGAATCCTTGCGAGAGGTTGTATATGTCGTCGTCGTCGTTGCGGACTTCATTGTTGTATTTTTTTTCTGGCGAGAAGAGAGAAAAAAAAAAATAGTTTTCCTGAATAAAAAAAAAATAAAAAAAAGGTTTTCCAAACTCTAGCGCTTTAGCGACGTGGTGAGGTAAAGTTTTGATTTTTTCAAAGAGATATTTTTCTTTGGTGTTTTTTTTTTTTTGGAATGTTTGACGTTTGGAAATTTTTTGCGGAGAAGAGCAAAGGAAGAGTGTGCCTTTTTATTTTGATATTTCATATACAATAACTAACTGAAAATGTAGCGTATCAACTACCCTACAATAGACATATAAATAAACTGACAATTTATACAAATGTCGTTAATCTATAATCAATAGAGTTGTAGATGAAAACCTGTTAATATGTGTGTATATGTGTAATCCTTGTAATATTATATCAGAATAGAAAAAAAAGAAAAAAAGAAAAAATTTTTTTTTTTTTTTTTTTTAATGTAGGATGTGCACATTTATTACGGTAAAAAAAAAAAAAAAGAGTAGCGCCATGTAACAGCGTATAAATGTTCTCTTTTGAAATGCATAAATTATTAAAGTGTATTGTTATTATTATTATATTTGTTTTTTTTCAAAGATAACATTATGATAGACTATTTACTATACGACAGGTTTTTAATATGACGGAAACCTTGGTACATATTAAAGAAGCAATATAAATAATATCAAATAGACTGGATTGAAAAAAAAAAAAGGCATCTCCTTTTTTTTTCATTTACTATTAACTACGAATCTGCATCACTAATAAGGCACAAATACTTATTTACCTGATGAACAAGAGGTTCACATTGACCGCTTTTCACAGTCACACCCTCATTCATTATCGAAAGCGTATCTCACTTAATTGGAAGAATGGAATGACAATGTATAAGGGACAAAAAATAAAACATAATAAAATAAAAATAAAATAAAATAGAATAAAATAAAATAGAATGGAATGGATAAATGGAAAAATGGATGGATGGATGGATGGATAACCAAGTAAATGGTAAATAATAGCAAATATAAAATATATGTTTCATTCTTGTTGCCATTTCGTTCATCGATAAGCAGTTTCCGGTCGCCACAAGAAGCATCCCACTCTGAAATAGACGCAAACTTTAGAGAGAGAGACACGTCGTTCGCCCTTTCATTCATTCATTCGTTCGTTCGTTCACATCTCTTTCATCTGATGTCACTCACGAAACACCATAAGAAATAAAAGGGATTGAGTCACGGGTGCAATAACATACATGTGTCTTTTGAGTTATTGACAAAAAAAGATGTAGCAGTGTTGTGGTGATGTAAGGTGTCATAAGTGATAACTTTAGATAAAGGACTCGTGATAAACGGTACAGCGTGCACAACAGATTTTTCGTGATGTGACGCTGATTTCACCAAATGAACGGTGATACACCTGACAATATCCCATTGTAGCAAACCATCATTACACAACTGTATCCGCTACATCGTCTCCTCTCATTATCTTTCAACAAATGAGTCATTCGGAATACGCCAATTTCAACGTCCGGTTTCAAAAAAAAATACGTCAGCCTGCATCCTGATATTCTTCGTACTCGGCGAACGTATCAACTCGCAACAAAAAATAGAATGATGCGTCGTGATAATGGAAAGAATGAGAACGCAGTTTTCTCAAATCAATTGGAATCTTTATTTCAATCATGCAATTTCAATCATTAGCTCAAACACAATTAACCTGCGCCATGAAAAACCCTTTCAAAAAGCAGGTTTATGACGTAAGGAAGTTGAATCCACCTTGAATGTGCACAAATCAGGCTTATCGGACGTCGAACACGAAGAATGAATGAGAATTCGTTGTTGTGCCAAACAAACAATCCAAAGGGAAGCCCGTTGAAGAGAGATGCCAGAGATAATGCTTTGACAAAGAGACAATGAAACCCGCATTTCTTCCAAAAAAATTTTTTTACGCCCAATGCCTCGAAATGCTTTCAACTGGTGCATCATCAAGGCACGAATCGAAAGATGTCCGATTTTCGCAAGAGAGCCGCTAAACCTCTTTGGTCAAAAAATTTTGGCATGGTAAAAGATGGACCGATAAAGATCGTCGAAAGAGGAAATCTAACAAAGCCCTCCGAGAATGTAGCAGACATTTCGTTTGCCATTCTATGATGATCGACACGAATGTGGCTGGTAATGCCCGATGGTGATAATTTCGGAATGGATCACGACGGGATGAAACGCATCAGGCGAATGAAATGTCGTGATTCGCCGGAAGATGCGGTCAAGCCACACAATCATTGTCGACTGACGGTGTGGTGGTACGCACGTTACTCGATTGGTCGACGACGCTACCACGTGCCACCGATTTGCCGACCGCACACATTATTTACGTTTTGTTACCCTCTTTTCTGCATGCACATTATTCTATCGTATTTACATGGAAAAAAGGATAAGAAAGAAACGGAGAACAATTCTCCTATTATCATCTCGTACATTAAGACCTAACAATTAACGCGATCCTTAATCTAGGGATTTTTTTTTTTAATTTGGTCCAATGAAAAAAATTTTTTCATCGGTAACCTAGACTCATATGACCATCGAACCAGCCAGCCAATCCTTTTCTAGCCTCATAACAAATGACCGCCAGTTTGTCGGATACAATACGGTCGTTCATATTGTTCCTTTGGAAGAGGAATGAAATAATTTTCATTTTATTCCTATTATCAATTTAGATACAAGGAGGGAAAGAGGAAAAGCCCTTTTGAAAATATGCGAATGAATAATGCATTCAGGATAAATTTCGTATGCCAACATCTTTTGCCGATTCCGATGCCGAAAGACGTCGAGAAAAAAAAAAAGGAAATAGATAATAGCAATGATTACATTTTTGTTAAACTAATAATAATAATAATAATAATGATGATGATGATGATAATAGTAATAGTAATAATAATATGCAAACGCATTCATCGCAGAAACAGCGCATGGAAGGTAAAACTGTGGCTGAGAAACTTTTGCGGAGATGTAGGAGAATCGAACCACGGAATAAGAAAAATAGAAAGAAAAAAGAAAAAAGGTGTGCGTATGTACGTGCGTTACATTACATCCACATGCGAACATCATCCCATTGGATATTGCCGTTTTACTGTATATGTATGTATGTATGTATGTATGCTAACGTTGATTAAATGCTCTGCGAGGATTGCTTCAATTGGATTGTATCGATGCATTCGGTTTTCGACAGAAATCCATCCATCCTTTCATTAACAAAAACGGGTTGGGCAGTCGAAGCAGCACGATACGCCTCCTGATTTTAATTTTAATTTTTATTATACCATCATACTCTATTTTAACTTTTAATTTCATTTTACTTTATTTGTCTGACGAAGGGACAATTCACCCTCTCCTTACCAAAACATTTTAGCCCAAAGGCACAAGGTTCCAACGTTTCCTTCTTTCAATTTACTGCCTCCAATAAAAATCAAGCAGCTGAGGTACGATTACGCAAGTCAAATATTATTTTGCCAGTTCGGTTTGTTTTTCTTTCCCCGCATTTTTGCTCTTTATCCTCATTACCAATAGCTAACCTTAAAACGATTGCATCATTATGTCATGAGAAACAACCTTAATTTTCGTCGACCATTAGGAAGCGTTTACACAAAATCTTTCATCCGTCGATTGATAAGACCATGTCGTGTATTATTGAGTTAAAAAAGGTCTGGTTACACCAGAGCGAGCGGGAAGGCGGGAAGAGGTGGTCTTTTTATTTTCTTACCTAAATCGTCCAAACCTTCCATCCCCAAATCTACCTCTGACCTCAAAAATCAAGCTTGGCACCTTCTCTCTCGCCTCTTTTGGTCTTGCATACGTAATAACCTTCATTTTCCACCTTCAAATCGTTCTCATTTCAATGAACTTTTTAGTGAAGATTTTCTTGTTGGTCTATTGTTCTCAATAGAGAAAGAAAAAAGTAAACAATTCTCGCATTCTTTATTACGCTCATTACGTTTTGCATTTGCATACATTATATGCATACATGCAGCACATACCTGTTACTATAGTAAACCATCGACCGAGACGATCCTCCGATTACTGGTCTCACGACTCCTTCGAACCGCCTTAGCTGCCTGCTTGCCACAATGTCATGAGGTTTACTCTTTATCGGTCAACTAATTATCGGGTCAAAGAGTAAACCTTTCAGGTTCACAAGCACTATTCCGGCAACTGGAAATTACAGGAAATTGTATTGTGGCGTGAACACAAAAAAAAAGAATCGACCACAAAGTTTGTTACCCATATACTTTAAGAGTGTGCGGATCAGAGGCAAATTTACACAAATTTGGAATTTTCATGAACGTGGAGAACCATATGACCTATTAGCGAAACATTTTTTTTTTTGTTGTTCCCTCTCACTAGACAAGATGAGAATGTATGAAATTTGATTTGCTTACATAATGAACATCTTGTCTATCACGTCACACGGTCAAAAATTAATCATGTAAGCAGCAGAACTCTTTGTCGACCATCACTGTTTAGGAAAAATTTGGTCTCTAATATTTACTTGCAATTACACAGTGATCAATTTTACACAAACACACAATTTCCAAATGACCAAGCGACGTTATCTATCGCGTGTATTACAATTCGTGAAAGTGAATAGGGAGGAGATGTCGAGGGATGTCGTGGGATGAGACCTTTGACGATTACGAAAATTTAAAGTCATTAGAAAATCTTGGGAGCGAGCGAAAGTGTTGGTGTCTTTGGACGGAACAAAGACATTTCTTTCCTCGAGGCCACCGTGAATTAGCTTGGATGGCCGTGGGTGGCCGCGCTAGATGAGGATGACACGGAGGATTCAGGAACTTGAATCGGACAATAACGGAATGGTCAAAATATTATTCAAGGCTTGTTGACTGCTTCTCGTGAGCAATTCTGGTGTATAAACGTGTTAAAGATAAATGCTTGATCTTTTGGAAGGACGGATAATAATTCCTTTTTCAAATTATTTTGACCCCCTTTGATTTGTATTCACAACTTTCATGCAATGTCACAAGAGAAACAATGACGCCATACAGTCACCACAACATTTCCAGTATCATCTTTCATTTTAGGATCATGCTCCAATGGTGGTGTACAATGCAACTTATGTTCTAGTAACATATCTTACAATAAGGTAAAAAAGAAATCACGATATACACTCCGCAATCATTACCCTTTTGAACCCTTCAAGGTCAAAAATGAATTCTTCCCATATTCGGCAATAAACTTGAACCAATCGTCGTCGACCTCCTCATTTGATATTCTCTTGCTTGTCCCTTTCAATTCCTCTTTTCGTAAGCACCCAACTTGTCGAGAGCTGGTCTTTCTTGACAATCATAGATTCTTCGTGATCAAGCGTTAAGAATTGAAATGGCATGTGTGCGTGCGTGCGTGTGTGATTGATGGTTGATTCTCTAATACTTTGGTGACGAGAACAATATAACGAGGACAACAAAGACCACGACAACCACAACCACTACGACAACGACAACCACAATCACTACCACTACGACAACCACAACCACTATCACTACGACAACCACAACCACTATCACTACGACAACGACAAAACAAATAACGATAACGATAACAATAGGGACAACGACGACAGCAGCAACAACAATAACGGGCGCGTTAAAATTGTCAATTCAATAACTTCGTGATAAACCAGAAATGGAACGCGTGAACTCATCAATTCACTGTAAAACGGGTGAGATTCGGGTGATTATTGATTAAATCAAATCGTCCGTTAACACAATCAATTGTTTTGTTCATAGCCACGCACAAACAACTAAAAGTTGCCAGCCTTGTCGGTGAAGTAGATCTGATTCTTACCGATTTTGCAATCTCATTACGTAAGAGTCCTGACCATAAAGGAGAAGAGAAAGAGGGAAAGAAAGAAAGCAGGCAAAATTGATAAACAAAATGTGTCTTGCTATTCTTCGCATGACGTATCTTCGAGGGCAAGTTTAAGGCTTAACCAAAGATCTCAATTCTCACGACCATGCGCAACGGAGAGCAAAAAGAACATAGCCACCAACTTCAATGCTACGTGATGAATGGGCTTGTCCAAAAGTTTCTCTTTGAGATCTTGGGTAAACTAATCTGAATCGTATGATCGGTAAACCTCCCTCCATCTCAAAATACGCTAGACTCACCGGTTTCCTCTCTTAAGGATTACTAACGCCTGAAGGGATCACATGATTCGCTGGAAATTCAATTGTGGCCTAATATGTAAATTAATGTGCACCATGTAATCAACTGTTTTTTAATAAAAATCGAGTGTGCGCGCTCTTGAAAAAAAAAAAGATGTCATAACGCAAGGTAAAGTAACGTAACAAGAATGCTCTTGGGAAGTCGAAATGGAAGATTTGGTAAGGACCTGCAGTGAATGAGTTTGAATCATGATATTGTTCACGATCTTTACTAATATTGTGGCAGATTATCGATAATGTGTAATGATGATCTGACATTTTTGAAACAGTACGGACATAGAATACACTTTTATATAATCCTTGTTATGAAAAGTTCTTTTCGCAAACCAATTGATCGAGAAAAGATCAACTCTTTGTTAATGTTACGTAAACTAATTAAATTCCC
>CAJVPV010001868.1:0-14443 GCA_910591835.1 Acaulospora morrowiae | reverse complement strand
TGTTTGAGTGGATCAATGTTTTGAATAGGTGGTAAACATTTTCTTTTCGGAATATTGTTGTCAAGAGCATTTTTGATGGTGTTGTTTATGTAATCCCAAGTTGGGGAACTGTTTGTTTGACATGCAAGTTCTATATCTTCTTGAAAGCCTTTGATGTTCTCGGATGTAGCTTTTTTGAACTAATAAACTTTCGTGCTAAAGCTAATTCTGTTGGACTTGTATTCAAACCAGTCTAGAATGATAGTGACTTGTTTGTGGTCTGTGATTATATTGGTTTGTTCATAGATTTTGTATGAGAGTGTTTTACTTGCCAAGTTGTTGGTAATTTAAATTTGGTCGATTCTGGAGGCACTGTTGCTGGTGTGATGTGTATAGTGATGTTCCTTGTTAGTTACCTTCGCTATGTCAGTAAATTTGCGGAGGTATCGGTAAATATGCCTTTTGTGAGCTGTGGTTTTGGCATTTATATGTGGGGCATCTATTGGGTAAGTATTAAAATCACCGGTGAGAATAATATGTTTGTTGGAGTGTTTCTTGATAAAGCCTTTGAGAGACCTGACTGCTTTTTTCCTGAAGTCCGAATCATGGAAAAGGAAGCAAGAGATAGCTATGATATCAACTTTTGGTTTAAATTTAAGGTGTATGGCACACCAGTACTCATTAAGGGAAAAAGTTTTGAAAATGTGATTCGTTATGGTCCTGAAAACAAGTATGGCTGAACCATTGCTGGCAGAGTTGCTGGGTTCGCTTGTAACTATAGTGGTATTATTTAGTGTTTTGGGTAAGGTGTTTAGTTTTATGTTTTTTGTTTCAGAACAGCAAAGAATATGTTTTACGCTTGTAATAGATTTAGTTAGTTCAAATAGTTTTGTTCTGTCATTGATGCCCTGGATGTTGAGCATAGAGATTGTGATGAGGTTTTTGAGAGATGATGTGGATAGAAAAGAAATATTGTTGGAGGGGTTTTGCAATTTGTTATTCAAAGAATAATTTGAGTTAGGCAGACTGGTCATTGTTTAAAATAATGTTGGTAGGAGAGTCAACTCTGGCTCTGGTAACTTGGGATCTATGATGAAGTCAGTAGGGAGTTTTTTAAAGTAAAAAAGTTTGTTTAAAGCTTTGATATTGTCATTTAACTGAAGATTGTCGGTGAGTAGAAGAGAGAGTTTTGATCCAGTGTCATGTATGACCTGGATAGCTGTTTGTAGATCTGGGAGGTCAGGTAAGAGAGGGGTAATCCACTCTCTTGGAATGTCTCCGGTGTATTTCTCTTTGATTCTGGCTATAGTTTCTTTGAACATAGGAGATTCTCTGTCTAACTGGTCCTTAGTTATTTCTACTTCCTTCTCGATAGTGTGGAGGTCTTCTGGCATTTTGAGTCTGTCGTCCTGATTAAGATTGTCCTTGATCCATTCTGGGCCCAATGGTAGCTTTACATGGAACTTATGTTTTAGATCTTTGATAAGGTTGTTAGCTTCTTCTTGGTCCGTTATTGGAAGAAGAATAGCATTGTTTTCGCTATACCAGTGGGGTGAAGGAAAAGGTTGTCTAACCCTGATGTAGTCGAGTGGCAGACGCTTTACTGCATAGTTGTTGTCTCTTAGCAGTTTAATACCCTTTTTAAAGTCTTCAATACTGTTGTCAACTAGGAATTGTTTTGCCAGGTGAAGTGGGAGGTCTTTGTATGATGGGGTAGTGCCATTTTTGGTGGGGGTAGTTTGAAGTAAGTTTCAGGTAATTTGCTTGATATGTAGTAATGTTCCCTGAGTTGATCCATCCTTAGTTTGAGGTCAACCAGTTCTTGTCTGTTGGTGAGAGAAAAGATGTTGTGGAATTCTGGTTTAAGATCTTAAGGATAGTTAGGAAGGTCAGGTTTTTTAATAAAGTATGCTGGTGGAAGGATGTCAAAGTTATAGAAGGCTCTCAAGCTGCCTGCTACTTCACTAACTTCCTTGGTGGAGAGCAGAGAAATAGCTTTAGGTAGTCTGACTTTGATTGAGGATAAAACGTCCTCAGGATTTTCTGGAAGGTCTGGCAGATTTTTTTTAATTTGCTCCTCGCAGGTGTTATAGATCTCGTGATAGTCAACTTTTGGAAGAGTGGGGTTGATGAAAAAGTTTAGTCCATACTCTAGCAATTGGGCGATTTGCCAGAACTTGAGAAGAGACAGGTCAGTAGATTTGAGGTATGCGACAAATAGTGCTTTGTTGATTATTGCTCTAATCTTTTTCCTTGTGGCCCTTGAGATATATTCTATGTTATTTGACTTTAGATAATTTGTGTAAAATTCCTTCTCAATCTTTTCGTATTTTGTTTGATGTTGTTCTTTGATTATTTTATCTTTTGCGAAAGTTCTAAAGAAATCGTGTTCCCAGTATTGTATTTTTGCGAATATTCCTTTGAGAGATGTTTTTGGTTAGCTTATAGGTTCACTTCTGATTTTTAAGAAAAAGCTCACGATAAATTTGGCAGAATGTTCACATTGGTTAAGCTCCTCACATAGTTAAATTAGTTTCTTTTATCCATAAGAGAGTATGTTTTCTGTAGTGTCTACCGTGGATTGATAGGAACTTTCCTGAATTAATTCAAGCATCTGATTGGTTTCATCAGCCCATTAATTTGGGAGTGATTCTACAGTTGCAATTGATTGGCTAGAGGAAGGATGGTCATCAATTTCCATACTTGTAGTGGGCAGTTGAACTGTACGTGCAGTTGTTTGGGTGTGGTGTTGTTGTTTGTGGTTTCATGTGGAATTGGTTGGTTATCAGTTGCACATGCATGAGGGCTGACATGATTGTCATCATGTTCAGGAGGGGTTGCATGTTGTATTTCGTCCATACAATCAAGCTGCATGATATTGTTATTGATCCTTTCCCCAGTAAGTGCTGGAGTGTTTGGAGGGGGTATGAGTGTTTCAGTTTTTTGTTCCAAGATAAAAGTTTTTGCTAGTTCGTCGACGTTCATGTTAAGTTTGTCCCAGGAGATGTGTAGATCATAATAAAGTTTTTGCTTTATCATTTCCTTCAGAATGCTTGTTCGGTCTTCGTCCGAGAGTAAGAATGCATGTTGATAGTTGAAGAAAGTGTTTAGGTCATCCAAGGGCATTGGGTCTGGAAGTGTTACTTTGACTTCAGTATAGTAGTTTCTCAATCTTTTTTTCCGGATTTCAAAAGATACTAAAATAACTTTGTAAGTTTCTTGGTTGTTTTTCTGAACTCGAACTGGTGTAAGCCATACTTTTGGAGGATTTGTAAGTTTGGGAAGTCTGGTGGTGAAGACTGGATAGGTGGTATAGATAATATTGGTGTTAACATTTTTGTAAATAATAATTGCAAGGCATTTGTTTATGTCAGTGATTATAACATCGAGAAGAACATGTAAAGATTCATTTGCTTAACTCTTGGAAAATGTAGAGGACCCTCCAGGGTCTTTAGAATTTTTGTTTTGCGAGAAAATTTTTGTTTCCTAATTTGGTAGTTTTTTGTTGAATGCGAGTGGATCAGGAGAGAGTTTATCATATATCAGTGATTTTAAAAACTTTTAAAGACAAATATATAATAGAAATTATTATGCAAATTATTATTATTTTTTTTTTTATAGGTAAACATTATTTCCTTATTTAATTTGTATAGTAATAGATATACATTGTGAAAGAAACAATGTCTCTCATATATAATAGTACAACAAGTTAAATGCTAGCTTGTCTACAGTAACCACTAGACTAATATTAAAAGAAATTTTAAAACAATATATCTTGTCGAGAGGCTCCGAGCAGCTATGATTATCTACTCGGCATTAGATGGAAAAAAATTAAGATAATCTGAAATTAATTTGGAAATGCACTTAGTGAAATTAAATCCACTTTGGATATAAGAATCAGCCACTAATGTATGTAAATCTACAGTAGTTAATGTTAAAGTGGAGAAGTTGTTGAGAGATTTGGATTTAGTTGGGTTTTTGATTATTTGTTTTGATGTGTTGCTGTGGGAGTTATTGTTCTATTTGATACCAGTAGGGTTCCGAAAAAGTACCAAACTGGTATCGAACTGGTATCGAAATGGTACCGATCTATAATAAATTTAATATATGGGTTGTGACCTACTTATATGTTTTTATAATAAATTTAAGTATCGAACTGGTATCGAAGTGGTATCGAAGTGGTATCGTTAGGAGCCCTACTCTTTAAACATAAATTAGCTCTCCTAACAACAGCAATCAACAGTGGAATCCATCTCCACAAAGGATATAAAATCTTTAACATACAGTATATGACAGACAGGTGAAACTAATAACCACGAGATGGCTCCAGGACCTCAATGAGACAAACATCACTGGACAAATCACAAGAACAAGGCTACAGCACCTACAGAACTGGGCATGAACCACCAAAGACATCCTGCAGGCCGAATACACTTTCTAGTAAATGCTTCAAAAGTTTTCTTATGGTTGGCACACACTACCAAATCTGGGGGCTCGGTTGCTGGCCAAGTGGAGCGTGACTTCTTAAGGATTACTCCTTACTCTTTCAGTAAACACTCCGATAGGTTTCTTAGTTGGCTTAGGCTGCCAAATCTAGGGGTATGAATATTAAGCAGGGCACAACTCCTGTAAAGTGGCCATGAATCTCTAAGCATGTCCTGTAAGATTTCAATCCGAAAGTGATTGTTAGTTGCCTAATGGAATTAACAGGTTTTTTCTTTTATAGTCTCATGAACTATAGGAGAGGAAATGACCAATGTGGAACTAGGAAATGCACCAAGCGCAATGTCGATCATCATAACACCAACCAGATGATCAACGCTACATGACACCTTTTCTAGAGAACACAATCTCAATGCCTACTGAATTAGCATGTGAAATGACTTTGCATAAGAAACAGCACATAACAGGTTACAGTGCCAGATACTATATGGAACTGTTTAATCACCTTTACCTGGGATTGAACCAGTATCTTGTGATCTGATCTGTGGAGTGCTAACCACTACACTATGGACCCACAGATCCAAATATTTAATATAATAAAATTAGTTTAATATAGATATTTTTAATAAAATCAAATTATATATAATTAAATTAGCTTAATATAATAAAAAATAATAATAAAACCTTAATATTTGATACAAATAGAAAAATATAATATGTTAAAAATAAGCTAATTAATTTTGAAGAAATCATCAATATGAATATTAATATATAGTTATTCTTATAACAATTTACATTATTAATATATAGAAATTGTATTCTATTTAATATTTATATTTTTAAATTTAATAACTTATATTAATTGATTTCTTCTTGAAATATTTATTAAAAAAATTTGAAATTAAATTTTACTTAATTATATAACTTCTAAATTTAGTAGTTTGTATCAATTAAAAAAATAAAAAATTAAAGTATTTATTAGAAAATACATATTGTAACAAGGGTTGGTTTCTGGCAAGACATTCGATTTGATCGAGATAAGTAATTTCTCTTAATTAATTTTTTTTAGTCATCACTATCTGTTTTCCTTTTATTTTAAAGAATAAATGCTAACATTTTATACTTTTTTACAAGAAAAGTTTAGGAACAATTTGGAAACATAATGAAAGGTAAGGGAATTTCTACTACTTTCTGTGCTATTATCTAATCTAACACTAATTACATCATTATTATTTCATTACAAGTGCTAGTTTCAGATCTATTTTTACCTTTCTTTTCTTTTCACAATTCCAGGTCGATCATCAGTCACATGACCCTAATTATGTTACTATTGTTTTTATTCTTCCTCTTACAATATATATGTTAAATATCTATTATAATTATTGCTATATAAAAAAAAAAACTCTTTTCCACAATATATCCATCCATAAAAAATTATCTTTTTAGGAAGCTTATTTCTTCCAAGGAATTTTGTCTAATGGAATATGTTCTTTAGGAAGGAGATATAAACTGGAGAACTAATTTAGAGCAGTGGATTTTCAAGAATAAGATTGGTTCCTGGAGTTTCAGCAATGGCCTGCACTAAGAAATCTAGTGACTGGTAATGGCATTAGGCAATAACTTGGAACAGAGAAGACGAATAAAAAGAAAATTTTCTATGTGAAGGCCATTTCTATATATAACTGTTATAAAACAATCATATCTCTCATCTTTAACTCAAAAACAATTCTATTCTCAAGAGGCAGTATTTTATTTTTTAGAGTTTTTTTGTTTTCTGCTGATGATAATTAGTGCTAGATTTTACATAATCTTCTGGCTAGTTATCAGTCCTTACTTACAATTTTCAACACAAAAACCTCAACCAGTTTACTCCATTAAATGATCTACAATACATAAAACACTAATTACACTTCATATTACTTTTATATATCAAAACAACACAACAACTTATTGGATTTGAAGAGTGTATAATCAGTGTCCTACATGAGTTTTGGTAATTACAACACACAACACCTTATCAAAACAACATAATAGATATTTGAAACATACTCCAGTTATTCTATTATTTACACCACAACATATCATATTACATAACAACAAAATTACAAAACATCACACAACCAAACTCATTAAGTTACATATGGCTTGTGCAGTGCTGACACCTGATTGAAACACCTAATTGCATTCAGGAACCACACCTAACAAAAGCTTCAAATTTTTTTTTCTTTTTCTTCTCATCCAAATATTTTACAATGCTGGTGATCTTGTTCAAATGTTTTTTTATTTTTTATTTTTCATAACAAATAGTTCCTCAGGTTTTTCTTGCTCAAGAGTTTTTCAGATGATATATTTGTTTAATGGATAGTAGGTTAATATCTATAGTGATATAATTCATATCTTAATATTAATTATATAAAAAGTTAAACTTTTACTTTATTAATAAAGATCATGAGTAATATCTCACTCTAACATTAAAAAAATTATTGCTATATAAATAAAAAATAAGATGTGATAAAGTGATATACTAGTTAATAATATATAAACAAGAATTTTCTAATTTTGGACTAGATTATATATATAATATAAATTATTTGCTATTGACTCAATTCCCAAAATCCTTAAAAATAATTGTATTATTTATATATTTTAATAGTAATTTAATTAATTGTATTAAATAATTGCATCAATTATATCAAAAATTTATAAATTTTAATATGTATAAACTTAATTTAGAATATATTATTTTCTTATTAGTTCAAAATAAAAAGTATTGAAGTATTTGATATTTTTAACAATTTTTATAAAATAAACATTTTTTAATATAATTGAATTATCAAATTAGTAAGGCTTTGAAAAGTATCAAACAGATATTGAAATAATATCAAAATAATATTAATTTATAAGTTATAATCTATTTATATATATGAATTTATAGCATATTTAAATATTTAAATAATATTAAAGTAATATTGTTAAGAGTTTTATAAGTTAGGTAATTAAAATTGATAACAGGATTTTTATTCTTTAACTTAATTCTATCTAATATATAAGTTTACTTTTATAATATAAGAATATATAATTTTTTTTTTTCAACTAGCGAGGCCTTGTCTAATATACTTTATTTAGTTTACATGTGTATTTCTTGTTACAAGACTTACTATCTATAAACTATTCTAGATATATGTTTTGCTATATCGATTTGATTCCATATCGGCTTGTTGCTATTGACTTACCTTGCAGCTTATGTCAAGGCTAACGTGCCAAGGCTCCATTAGTGTTGTTATTGTATGAATAATAAAAGAAATTAAAATTTATTATGTTTTTTCCCCAGTCTAGCCAGTTCTCTAAGAGTTTTTCTTGTAGTCTTCTTGCTTCTTCCATTCTTTCGAATAGTGACCTGTGCTGCTTTGTATGTGTGGCTTGGATGTCGACTTGGAGTCTTCATTTTTTACCCCTTTTTTCTTTTCTGCTTATGTTTTTTTCTTTTTTCCATTGTTGAAATCTCTCACATCTGTGGATCCAGAGTTCTCGGAGTTTTTCTGTCATTCTGTTTGTGACTGTTCTCAATGTATCTTTGATTTTTCCCCGTTGATTTGTTTCACCAGCTTAGTGAGGTCCTTTTTGTAGATTCCCTTTATTATATATCTAATGGTTCTTTTTAAGTCATTGATGATGAATTCAAGTTGTTTCCTTCAGTTCCTTCTTCTTTCTTGTGTTTCTATTCTACTTGCTATTTCTTCTTTTAGTATTTGTAGGTATGTGGTTCTAATCTTATCCCTATAGTGTTCACTGAACACGTGTTCTGTAGTTTCCCATCTGTTGCACCAAGGATATGTTTTGTCCTTGTATATGTCTGGCCTTCTCTCATTTAGCTTGTCCTTGGTGGGGAGCTCTTCATTGAGTAGTTTTTATCTGAACCCTCTGTTGTTATAGTCTTGTTGGTTAGTGTAAAAACTTGTAATCTTTGATAGTGACAGGCTTGCCCATGTCCTTCTCCAGTCTATTATTTTCTCATCGCCTGTGTTTAGCCATGCTTTGTGTCTTCTTTGTGTTACCCATGTACTGATCCACTTGCTGTTTTGCTATTGCTTCATGAATCCATTAGTTCCTATGTCCAGGTCTTTACCATTTTATTGTAGCATTCCTA
Organism: Acaulospora morrowiae; assembly: GCA_910591835.1. NCBI lineage: Eukaryota > Fungi > Glomeromycota > Glomeromycetes > Diversisporales > Acaulosporaceae > Acaulospora > Acaulospora morrowiae. Next base: position 5,874 of record CAJVPV010001868.1, on the reverse strand, counting down.
TCACTCCTTTTATGTATTGACAGTTTGTACCTATGATGTGTGTATGGTCAAGCTCATTGCCTTCCCTGGCCAGCTGGTCTACACACTCATTGTATTTTTCTCCTGTATATGCTTTGATCTTTTTCAATGTTGTTGCTGCTATCCTGTCTCTGATCTTCACCTGGATAATGGTTGTTGTGAGTATATTTGTTCCTTTTGCCACCTTTTGTTTCACTGTGGTTTCTAATTGTATCACCTGAATTGCACACTGGCTGTCTGTGAATATGGTTGCTTCTGTTTTTGGATTGAGAAGTATTATTGCTATCAGTATTGCCATTAACTCTGCTCTTGTAGATGATGGGAACCCTTCGCATCTGCCTTTGAATTCTATTTCTTCCAGTGTTTCCCTGTTGATGATTATGCCTCCTACTTCCATTTTATCTGATTGTTTTCGTATTTTTCCATGAATCCGTCTGTGTATACCTCTATGAATCTCCAATCTTGTAATTGTTCTTGGATATATTCTAGTTTTTGTAATTTTGGCCTCTGCAGTTTTAGCGTCTTTAGGTTTGATGTATTTGTTATTGGTTTGCTGATGCTGTTGTTGATTTCTATCTGGACCACATTGCCCTCCTCTGGTGTTGAGTTGCTTCACCTGTGCATTTGTCTGATCGAATTTGGTGAGGTTTTTATTTGTGGGAGGTTTCCTATTATCTGGTTGAAAGGCTTCGAGCTGGTTTTTGTTGTTTTGACTGGTAGTATGATCACCTCTTTTAGTTGAATACTTCTGGTACATGTGTTTGTTTTTCCTCCTGTGTCCATGTTGCATCCTTTATATTTTTCAATAGGTGAGTCGTCTGCTATTTGTATAAAGTGTTGTGTTTTGAATAAGTTTTCCAGAACCCTAGCCTGTTTATTTACCTTTCCTATGTATATGCTTTGATTAATAATAGCAGAGATATATCTGTGTTTTCAAATATTCTCTTGGTTTGCCAGATTCCAGGTGGCGAATGTATTTATTGTTGTCCTGGAGGGAGAGATGTTGTTGTATTCATGGTGTTGAATAATCTCCTTGAACCAGTTGGATTTGCATCCTATATATTTTGCTCCTGTTCTGGTTTTGAAATGTGTCCATGTTATGCAATATAAGTTGGTAGTGTTCATTATTTGTTCCAGGTAGAAAAGGTTGTGTTTTCTTAGATTGGTTTTATTTTTGTCATACCATTCATATGACATGTGTTCTTCGATTGGTGTCCAGTTGTTTCGAGGTAAAAATGATGTCAGTTTGTGTACTGCCGTCACCCTTATTTGGAGGTTGTTTAGTTTTAATATGTTTAGGATTTGTGCTGTTAGGTTTTTCTGTGAAGCTGTTGTGATAGTGTATTCGGCCTGCAGAATGTCTTTGGTGGTCCATGCCCAGTTTTGTAGGTGCTGTAACCTTGTTCTTGTGATTTGTCCAGTGATGTTTGTCTCGTTGAGGTCCTGAAGCCATCTCGTGGTTATTAGTTTCACCTGTCTGTCATATATGTTGAAGATTTTATATCCTGTGTAAAGATGGATTCCACTATTAATTGTCATTGTTGGGAGGGCTAATTTGTGTTTAAAGAATGCTATGATTTTGCTGTTGATTGCATTGCATTTTTGTTGGAACAGAATTGTGTCCTGGATTAGATATTCTAGTGTTGGGGTTAGCACTTGGTTGATAATATATCTGCATTGTTTGTCTGTGATTTTTTTTGATTGTAGTTGTCTCATCATAAAAGATGTTTTATCCTTTATTAGTTGTTTTTGGTATCTTTTGGATCCTGAGCTTGTTATCCATATGCCCAAGATTCTGATTGCTGTTTCTTTGCTCTGTGCCGAAATTGGTTTTGCTTGAAATTAGATAGTGGGTTGTTGAGTGTTGTTAATGATCAAAAGTATTGATTTGTTGGGATTGATCCTTAAGCCTGCGATGTTTGCGTAGCTGTCTATCAGATCTGCGATTTTCTGCATATTTTTCTTTGAGTTTGTGAACCATGTTGTGTCATCCATGTATGAGATTAATGATATGTGTATAGTGTGTCTGTACCATTGTCCAAAGCACTCAGTGGGTGTTTTTGAATCTATTTTATAGCCCAACTTTGATTTTTCTATCCTTGTGATAAGTGGATCGTAGTAGATGTGCCAGAGAAGAAGGGATATTGTGTTATCTTGATCTATTCCTTGTTCAATTTGAAAGGGTTCAGTGAGTCCATGCTGTGTGATTACTTGGGTGGTTTGTCTTGTGATACAACTCATAATTATCTTTTGAATAGAATGTGAAATCTTGATACAGTTCATTGCCCTGTTGAGTATTGTGTGTTTCATTAAGTCATAGGCCTTGCTAATATCTTGGCTAAGCATTCAGAGTTCTTTTCCTGCCTCCCTTGCTTCTTCCATAATATGGTTGATGATCATTATTGATTCATATGGCCCTCTTCCTAGAAGTCCTGCCCAGTTGAGAGGTAATAGGATCTGATATGTTGTTAGTACTTGTGCGAGTCTATTGTTGATAATCTTTATAAATACTTTCTTGATGGTCTCCAGTAGTGCTATGGGTCTGGTCAGGTTGAGGTTATACTGCCAGTTTGAGGTTTTTGGAATCAGATAGATAAGGTTGTGTTGCCATTTCTTTGGGATCTCTCCTGTCTGGAGGATCTGGTTGAAGAGTGTTGTTAGCCTAGAGAGGCCTGAGGGGCCAATGTGTTTGAGTGTTGCGTAGTTTATTTGGGATTTTCCGGGTGCTGATTCTGCCTTGACTTTTTTGATTACTTCTTTAACTTCTGTGAGTAAAATCTCTTGGGTGCATGTGTCATACCAGTTGTCCAGAATTTCTGCTTTTGGAAGGAAGTTCTGTTTCCATTTGTTAAGGTTTTCTTCTGTGGGCCGTGTATTGTCCAAGGGTTGTTTGAAATGTCTTGTTATCTCTTGCTTGATCTCTTCGGGGTCTGTTATTACTGAGGGGAGATCCTCCTGAGTGATTATTTTCTCAAACAGAATGCTATTGTTTTCTTTTTAGAGGATTGAGTGAATTATTTGTTTTTTGTTTGTTGAAAGATATAGGAGTCTTTTTTCCATATCCTTTTGTATTTTTTCCTGGATTTTTTGATTTGTCAATATTTTGAGGCTTTTATATATTGTTACCCAGAGCAGCTTGACTTCTTCGAGCCATGTCTTTGCCCTTGGTGTTTGGTGGTTTGTCTCTTGCCACGGTGGTTCTTGAATGGCAGCTGTTGTGCCATTAATTATTTGGATTGATTTGCATATGCTTGCTATCATCTGTGGAGGTCTGATGTTGTGTTTGAAGTATTGTTTTCTCTTGCTGTATAGTTTTCTGATTTCGATTGTTTCTTTCACTATTGGACCCAGCTCCTTATTGACTGTAATGTTTCTCCTGTTTTTCCAGGTCTTTATTTTGGGAAGATAATTGAATCTGGCTTTGTTTATGGCTACCCATGTTTTATTCCAAAACTTGTTGGAGGAGATGCTGTTCGGATTCGTGTGTTCGTTCTGCTGAAGAAGGGTTTGGTGGAGTTCCTTTTGGAAGTTTTCCCAATGTTTTGCTAATGCTCATATTGTGGTGTATCTGGTTTCTTTTTGTTTGTTTGTTCCTGTTTTTGGAATTTCAAAGAGGTTTGAAATGGCAATAATTGTTTGGACAATAGCGTGATCACTGTTTGTTACCATGGCTCCTGAGCTGATTTTTGTTTCTGTTGGATACCAATCATAGTGATCAGATATCCAAATATAATCTAGTCTCGATGCTGCATTTCTGGAGTTCTTCCAGGTGAAGCCTGGGTTAAGTGGATTGAGGGTCCTGTAGCAGTCAGTGTAGTCCAGGTTTTGTAGAACCCGGAGTGCTGTTGAGGTGAGGAGTTGGAAGTTATGTTTTCTACTAATTGTAGTTTGTTGATCTATCCATGGGTTCACTACTGAATTGAAGTCACCTAGGATGATCGTTTTCCAGTTCTTTCCATGTTTCTTTAAAATTTCGTCTTCTATCCATTTATTTACTTTTCTCTTTTCTTGGCCATCTCCTGCTGGTATGTATACTCCAATGATACCAATGTGTTCTTTTCCCTTAAATTGCAAGTCGATACTTATTACTTGTCCTGAATATTCTATGATTTTTTCAATGTGTTTACCAATGTCTTTTTTGATTAGAAGTGCAACTCCAGCTCCTTTGTTGTTATTGCTCCATGTTATGTTGTATATTGAATGTTTCCAGTATTTGTGATTTTCATTCTGTATTTGTGTTTCTGTGAAGAGGGTGATGTCAATGTCTTTGAGAGTGCAATATGTAAATATTGTTTGTTGTTTGGTAGGATCATTGAGACCTTTAACATTGTGTATTAGAATTTTCCATGATGTGATGGTTTGTTGGTGAAGGTGTGGATTGTTGTCAGGTAAGTTGTCTCCAGTGTGTGTAGATGTTGACCCACATCTTTTATTAATTTATATGCTTATAGTGCCTACTATTATTCAGCAGTATATTGTTTTGTGTACACTTCTATGATACACCTTAAGTTATATACATTAACAAGTATTATACATATATGTTTATAGTAGATCTAACTATATATGAGTAGCTATATATTTATACTACGTAATGCTATGTACAAATACTATCTAAACTGGAATGGTTTGCCAGGCCATCCATCTCGAAAAGATACGCGATTCCTTTTTAATTATTCTCAGGACAATTTTATTTGTAATAAGAGTAACCTGATTATCGGGTTGTCGAATTCAGTATCCTGAACTCTGGTTTTCAGTCCTTTGGAGTGATTCACAGATTTCTCCTCCCACCAAGGCCTCCCGATAGTAAAGTCTGTGAAAGCAGGCACAGCCACGTGCTTGAAGATCAACAGATCTACTAGCAGTTTTGATTCACCCTCATCGGGTCACGTAAATCTCTTTCTAATTATCAGAAGCACGCTACCGGTTTGGGATTTACTCTTCTTATTACCTTTTTTGGTAACGCGGTCGTGTCAGGGATGATCCTACCCAATCTTAGACATTCAACCAGATCACAATCTTCGTATAGACCAGTAACTATACTCGGAAACATTAGTTGTTTTTGGTTAAGCCAATGGATACAGATCCTATCTGCTTGGATTAATCAGAGGTTCCACATTAGCCCCCTGAAGGATTTGAACCTGTATCTTGTGATCTGACCTGTGGAGCACTAACCACTGTGCTATGGACCCACAAATCTATTATTAATTATTAATAAAATAATACATATATTATAAGACCTATGGGTCCATAGCATAGTAGTAATGCTCTATAGGTCACCAGAAGAAGGTCTAGAGTTCAAATCCACCTGGTTACAAAAATTTATTATCTTTATGGTTGGTTGACTGGCTTCCAACACATGTCGTACCCAATTAACTGCAAATCCCTTATCAAAACAAGCTAGGTTGTACAAAGATGGGACCTCTGATCTTTCTGACGATCGCAGGCTGAAAATAGATCAAAGCAGGGAAGGTTGTATAAGGAAAGGCTTCTGGTCTAGCTTTTATACAAGCCCACTAATCCAAAACTGGCATGGCAGACTTTATAATGCAAAAAAGAATACTCTAGCCTGGGGCTATCCCAATCTGACGCTTGCTTAAAAGAAAATTATATTTTGAAAAAAGTACTGGATATAAACTGAAGCCACAGGTGATGACAATGAGTGATTTACCTTTTCCAAGGTTCTGGGCAAAAAGTATCAGGATATTTAGGTGTTCTATTAATTCCTGAAAGGTAATAATTGCACCTCTCCCACGATGGATGCAGTTGAGACAGGATTTAAATTAAATTAGATAGTTGCTATCTCCTAATAATAATAATAATCCTTCCAAGATGTGGATCTACCCTCGTGGTGTCAAT
>CAJVPV010001867.1:0-14446 GCA_910591835.1 Acaulospora morrowiae | reverse complement strand
TTTTTTATTTTAAAAAATTCTATATTAAAAATTCTTAAAAACCTTTGAAGATTTTCGAAGATTTCTCTGGAAATTTTCGAAAATTTTTTTTGAGTGGAAATCTCCGGAGATCTCCACCAAAAAAATTTCCTGATGTTTGTTATGGTGAAGTTATCTAAGGAAGGTTGAGAGTTGATCCAGTTTGTGGTCGTACTCATTGTTATATTAAATTGGAGAGAAGAGTCATCACTGGTTCAGGTGATTTTGGTTCAATTATAAAGTTGTTTGGTAGTCTTTCAAAGTGGAAGTGCTTGCTAAGTGTCTTGATATGGTCATTCAATTAGAGATTGTCCTCTAGTGGAAGGTTTAAGTTAACTTTTAGATTAGATAAAGTTTTAGTTGCCTCTTCTAGGCTTGGAAGATCAGAAAGAAGAGAAGTAATCCATTCTCTGGGGATTTCACCTAAATATTTGTTCTTGATTTTTGCAATTGTTTGTTTAAAGTTTGGTGCATCTCTATTGAGTTAATCTCTAGAAATATCTAACCCAGCCTCTACTGTGGTAAGGTTTTCTGGGAGTTTGGATTTATCAAATTGAGTGAGGTTATCCTTGATCCATTCAGAACCTAGAGGAAGTTTCAATTAGCTTAGGTCTTTGATGAGTTCGTCCACCTCTTCTTATATAGTAATAGGAAGAAGAATGGAATTATTTTCACTGTACCAGTGAGCTGGAGGAAGGAGATGCTTGACTTTGATGTAATCAAGTAAGAGACGTTTTACTGCGTAATTGTTGTCTCTGAGCAGTTTTACATCTTTTTTGAATTCTTCTATTGTGTTATCTACTGAAAAGTGTTTTGCAAGGTTGATTGGTAGTTCCTTGAATGATGGTGGCAGTTGGGCTTTTGATGGAGGGGGATCGAAGTATGATTCTGGAAGTTTGCTTGGAACATAGTAGTGTTCTCTTAGTTTGTCTACACAAAATTTGAGATCTGTGAGCTCATATCTTTCTATAAGTGGAAAAAGGTAGGCTACTTCTAAATTGAGATCCTTTAGTTTATTTGGAAGATCGGGTTTTTTGACAAAGTAGGTGGTAGGGAAAAGATCAAAGTTATAAAAGGCTTTCAAGCTGCTGACAATTTCACTTGTGTTCTTGCTTGAAGTGATAGAAACAGTTTTGGAAAGTCTGATTTTTATTATAGCAGGAATTTCACTCAGATCGGCAGACAATTCAGGTAAGTTTTTTTTAATAAGTTCTTCACATGTTTTGTAAAGCTCTTGATACTCAATTTTTTGAAGTGTGGGTCAATAAAAAAGTTAAATTCATACTTGAGAAGCTGAATGACTTGCCAATACTTGAGTAGTGCTAGGTCTGTTAAGCGGAAGTAGGCAACAAAGAGAGCCTTGTTAATCATTTTTCTGATTTTGTTACATGTGGTTCTGGTGATGTATCCCAAATTATTGGCTTGGCAATAGTTTGAATGAAATTGTCTCTCGATTTTTTCATACTCTTTTTGATATTGGCCTTTGATTAATTCATTCTTTGCAAATGTTCTAAAGAAATCACAGTCTCTATATTTGATTTTTGAGAAGATTCCTTTGAGGAAAGTTCTTGAAGTGTCCACTGGTTCATTCTTAATTTTTAGGAAGAAGTTGATTACAGATTTGACTATTCTTTCACATTTGTTAAGTTTCTCACATAGTTTCAGAATCTTTTCCTATTTATTAAATAGGGCATTTTTTATGTCAGAGATATTGGTGGCATTATTCTTTTCAGTTTGGTTTTCATCTAGATGTTTGTTAGTTTCGTCCACCCAGTCAATAGGAAGGAATTCAAGGGTCTCCACTGATTGGCTTGAAGAGGAATGCTCATAAATTTTCATGTTTGCTGTGGCTGGTTGAGGTGGCTCATATGTGGGGAAATGGGTTGACATGTTATGTTCTTGGATGTTATGTTGTACTGTAGGTCCATCATTTGGGATTGCATGGGAACTGTATTGATCGCTGCTGTGTTCAGAGGGTGCTGCATGAGGGCTGGACTGAATGGCATTGTGCTCAGGGGTACTTGCGTGTGATGTTTCATCTTCACAATCAAGCTGTATGCTATTGTCATTGATATTTTCTCCAATTAGGGCATAAGTGTTTGGTGGGGGTGTAGGCATTTCGGTTTTTTACTCTAGGAAAAAGGTTTTGGCTACTTTATCAATATTGATGTCAATTTTGTTCCAAGAGATATGAAGCCTGTAAGTAATTTTTTATTTGATTAGTACCTTCATGATTCCTTCTTTGTCATTTTCAGATAGGCAGAAGGTGTGTCAGTATTCAAAAAATGGGTTCATTATTGGGGTTTAGGATGTTGGTTTTGACTTCAGTGTAGTGGTTTCTGAGTCTTTTTTTGTGTACTTCGAAGGAGACTGAGATTACTTTGACGACTTCGTGACCATTTTTTTGAAGACATACTGGTATCAGCCATGCTTTAGGAGGGTTTTCAAATTTTAGAAGGCAAGTATTGGCAATGGGATAGATAGTGTATATAATGTTAGTACTGTTGTTTTTGTAAAAGATTATGGCCAGGCATTTGTCGACATTGTTGATGAGGACATCAAGTAGAGTGTGAGTTGATTCAGTGGGTTGACTCTTGGAGGATGAGGAAGACCCTCCAGGGTCCTTTACGGTTTTTGTTGAAGAAAAAATTTTTAGTTTCCTTTTTTGGTAATTTTATTCAGACGCAGATTTTTAGCAAAAGAGTTTTTTAAGAGATGTTGTTTCTTTTATCATATTGTTAGCATAATAATTACATGGGTGGAAAAGAGGCATGACAGAATGGGGAATAAGGGTATGGGGTTGGGTACCAGGTCTGGCATAGTGCAGGATCAGATGCATCAGATTATGCATTAATGGAGGGCTAAAAGTATGTGAAAGCTTGTTGTAAAACTTGCAGGACGTAACGATTGATTTGAGGATGCGTCACAAGCAATATAAATAGCTGTAGAGTAGAATCAAAATATAATAATTGACAATTGCTAAAGAAAGAAGTCCCCTGCTTAATTAAAATACTTAAACTTGTAAATTCACGCAACAGTTTAATTACAAACTTACCTTTCTTGTCTGCAGATCATCGATCATATAGTAGATCGACAGGGCATAGGATCAAGTTAGGGTAAAAATAATTAAGGACGCCATAAGACAAGGCTGCAGTATCCAAGAGTCAAGCAAGGGCCTGACAAGTCTATCCTATCATAAGGCGAGGTCCAGCCCCGGGTTAGTGACAGACTCGCCGGTAGTGATAACAATATATATAACTTTTTAATATAATACTATTAATAAAGAAATAATGTTTATTTACCAGAAAAAAAAATAATAATAATTTATTATTATTATTGTATATAGTTTTTCTTTACAATAATATTATATTAATTTTATAGAGCCTGAGTTTATTTATTTCTTTTTACTGAACATATCTGTTTACAATATTAAAGAAGTTATTAGAAATCTCAGAATTAAATACTTCTTTAAACAACTTTTCTTCAATTTTTTCAAATACAAAAATCTTTTTTCAATATTTCCATCTATTATCAATGAATATAAACTTAAACTAAAAATTCAAATTCCTATTACAAATCCTTATAATATACAATTTATAATTAAAAATCTTAATAATGTTTATCAATTCTTTCTATCACTTGGATCACATTGGGTTAATTCATAAATATTTTAAATTAACAAGCCCAAACTTCTATTAAAATTAAAAAACATTGATCCAAACCTAAATATCAATTGACTATCACACAGCAATTTTGATTTTAAGAAAAAAATCAAAATTCTTTATAACTATGTATTTTGAATTTCAAAAAATTTTAAAAAATTGATTTATTAACTCTTATATTAATCTATCAGAGAGTCCTAAAGAAATCAACAGAATTCTAAAAGATAAGAACTTAATATTTTTCAAGTTTTCCTTGATCAATAACAAATCTCACTCAATCCATATATATTGACTATATCAAATATTCTACTTCTCTAAATTTTTCAAATATCTTATTATTAAAGAGACATTTTTTAAACTAGAGTTTGATCTTATTCTCTTCTTAGATTAGCTTTTTTATAAATATAAATATTATTAACTTTAAAGCAATTAGTCTTGACATTACTTCATCTTCATATATTAATCTTCATATTCAAATAGCATCACTTAATTCATCTAATTCTAATAATTCTAATAATATCCAAAATTTCATTACAATTATCACTATCAACACTAGAGATTTTAATGATTCAATCAAACTTAAAACACTAATTAATATTATAAACAACAAATCAATTCTTCTATATATCAAAACAAAATTTCAAAAAAAAAATTTTTATTTAATCAATATTAACAGAATAGCAATAATTTATAGCAAATTCAGTACTTCAAAAAATGGTACCATGGTAATCATCAGCAAAGATCTATTATCACATGTGTTTAAAATATATAATATGTCTAAGTACTGTTTCTTAATTGTTCTGAAATTCAAAGGAACAGTAAATATTCTTCTTACTATGGTCTATCTTTCATATGAAAGAAAAGAAAAAGATTTAACCATTAAACAAATTCATCAAGCAATTAAATTTGCTGTTTGCAACAAACTCTATTATTTAATTTCAGAAAACTTCAACTTCTATTTCAAAAACAACTCCTTTATTAAAGTTAAAACTTTACTTTACAAACAATGAATGTACAAATATCTTATTAACTATATAGATATAGGACAACAATATAACAGCAAAGCATTTATATACTATATTGTTATTAGTGTTTTTCATATAGATCAAGTATAGGTTTCAAGAAATCTTGCTTTCAAAGTGATTTGATATAAAATACAGAAGATTAATTCAATTTCAACAAAATATCAAACAGTGTTAATAAAACTAAATTATTTTAAATTTAAAAAAGCCAAATCAATATTCAAGTTTGATCTAAACAAAACTTCAAAAGAAAGCATTCTAGAATTTGTCAAAGAACTAGACTTTTAATTTACCCTTTTATCATTTCCTAACTAGTATAACTTTCATAAAATTTGTATCAATATTCTTAATAAACATCCAAAGTATACTTTGTTAAAAATTATCACTACACTAATGCAAAAATAAAACTTAAAAAAAAACAAATTAGGAAAATCAACAAAACTATAATACAACTCAAAAACAACTATTTATTCTTATCTTTTCTTGATCAAAAACTTCTATCTCTTTATGAGATTTCTAATTATAACTTCAACACATAGATTAAAGATCTTCAAAAACTAAAAAAACTTTTGATCAAGAAAGCTTTAATCCAGTTTTAACAAGAAGTTATTGAAAAGTATTGATTAAATCTAGAAAATATAATAGAAAACTTTTATAGCAGATCAAAAAGTTATATCAAAAAAGCCCTCTCTATCCAGACAACAATCTCAGACCAATTTTTCACATATGGCAAGTTGTAAAATTGTTATGTGGTATGACTGACAGAATCTTCTTCACAGCAGACACTATCAATTGGATCAAGGTATCAACAAAATTCTTAATTCAATTATATAACCTAATTTGAAAACCATAATACAATACTGCTAACATTTCACTTCTCACTAGTATTAAATAGAAACTAAGTGAATCATTAAGCATTGCCAATTTAACCAGATCAAAAAGAAACTATACTTTTTTCACAAAAAGTTTACACTTCAATATTATCCAAAATGAAATCATAATCAACCTACCAACAATTGTTACTAAGTCTTTTATTTAATATAATTATAACTTTGTCAAATATATTTAAAATTTAATATCATCTTTTTCAAATACTATTTCTCTTAATATTGAGTAGGTATTTATAGTTGCTTGGTGTCATATGATAAGATACATTGTTTTAAACTTTCTTTTCAATACTAATTATATGGTTTCTGAAGGCAAGCTAGCATTTAACTCATTGTACTAACATCTAAGAGATGTTGTTTATTTTATGATATACTGTATATCTTATTATATACAAACAAAATAAAGAAATAATGTTTACCAAAAAAAAAACTCTTTCTCAAACACATCATATTCCCTAAAAATTTCTTTTTTAAGCAATCGAAAAAAATTTTGAGAAAAAACAAGTCAAGCATCCTTGGGGGCTCCTCCCCCAAGATAAAATCTCCAGACCCAGTACATGCCCTCTTGGACATTGTCCTTATCAATCCAAGCAAACTTCTGTTTGCCGTAGTTTACATGGAAATAAATATATGCACTATCCTAGTCTCCCTTCCAGGAAAAAACATATCCATCCCACCACTTGTCAGCTTCTCCAAATATTGGATTATTCAAGTCCAGGAAAGCTTCTCACAAGCCCAGGATGATATTCCAACAATCTACATCGAGTTTAGTACCTCTAAAACCACCAGAGCAACTCATCAAGCATTCACTATAATAATAGCCAGCAAGCCAAGAAAGAAGTTCAGCTCCCAATTGGAAGCATTTTTCAAATACCAGGATAGCAACAAACTTAGCCAGGTCGATAGAGAACAAATAGCACAAAAAGTTATTAGCAGCAACCTCAACTACAATTGGCATCTGTCATGGAACCAAGTCAACATTATAAATAAAGAGAACAGCACATTTCAATTGGAAAAGATATCAGATTAATTTATTCACCCTCCACCAAACACCTCAGTACAGGAGGAAAATCTTCTACCGTTGCTAGACAGTACTGCAAATAGTTTCTCCCCTACACCTGATAATTCTCAAGCCCAAAAAACCACAAACAGCTCACCCCCTACAAATGATCAACAAAGCATATCAGTAGTATCAACTATACAGGTTATTTACACAAGCACGCCTAATAATTACAACACATCACACAATTAACAAGAAGCAGGTGACATAATGCAAGTTGATGATTATCAACATGCAGTTACCCCTGATGCCAATCAGGACAAATCTGGTAGCACAATTAGACCAACAAGAAGTAGATGACATGATACAAGTTGACGATTATCAACATGCAGTTACCCCTGATGCCAATCAGGACAAATCTGGTAGCACAACCAGACCAACAAGTCCAGTATCTGCGATTGACATCTCCATGGATCCCATGGGACAGGACATCTCAATAGGAAACACAAAATCTTTAACAGAATTCAACAGACAAGTGCAAATAGACTTGGAAGAACTTCAAAACTCATTATTGAATCATCCCACTAGGCCAGAAGCCACAGACCTAAATCCAACAATGCAAAATAATAAAACTGAAACTTCTTCAAATAAGGAAACAAGTCTGGTAGGCGACCTGCTAATATTATCCGAGTCATCAACCACCTTAAATAGCATAACAACCTCACCAACCTTACAACCACTAGATCCAAGAGAGCAAAGAATAATCAATCTGCTTATAGAAAGTGACCCCAATACCCAGCAGATAATAGATAAGGACTCAACCAAACAATCCATTAGTACAGATAAACCTTTTGTCAGTGAGCATGATATAATCATTGATCTGGCTGCATAACTAAGTCACTGTCATGCAAATGTCCAAAAGGTCATAAACACTTTCAAAGAAATCACTAACAAGCCCAAGGGCTTAGTCCTCCAAGAGTCACAGTTTGCTATTTTTATCAAGATTCTACTCAGAGACAGATTCTTTTTTAGATCATTTACAAAAAATGAGTACTTTAAAGGCAACCACCAAATAAAATATGAAGCCCTTGAAGAGAAAGCACACATCAACTACAAGAGACAAAATGGCTTAAGATATATCAACAGAAGTACAAAAAGGAAAAACCACTGGCTTCTAAACTCAATCCTGTTTGTTGCCTGTCTCAGATTTACAGACCTATCAAAACTCAAATACTACAAAATAGCACAGCTTCTTGAATACGGCTGCAATTATCTTATTAAAGATAATAACAAGACACTGGACTATAACGAAGTACTAGACATTTGCAAACAAACACTATCCAAACTGTTACCTCCACTGCCTCAATCCTTTGATCAAATCCCATCAAATATTATAATTAGACTATAATACCAACTACCAATGAGAAGGAAAACACACTTATCCAAAGTCTTCTCAGTCCTACACACCTACTATAGGTTTGAGTATATACCAGATTCATTCTTTTATACTTCTTCTTCACTTCCAGAGAAGCCAGAGGAACTTAATGAAGTGACCAGACCACTGTTCCCTATTGTGGAAAGAAAGGACCTTAAAACGCTTGCTGAAAAAGCTAGGGAACTAAGAAAGCACTACAGGGTCCCACAAAAACTACCCAAATCTTATTCAATCTGCCCTCACCAAAGGAACCCCTGCCAGCATCATACAAACTCCTTCCACCTTATTTAGCAACATACTTCCCGCATGACCTCATGATAATAGACACATGCAAACTTATTGGCATACTGAGAAATGAGTATAAGCTTATTATCCTGCCAATAGACTATTAAAAGTACAAAAGATCTCTCCCTAGATCCCCAAACCTACTTTTAGACGAGATTGATATTTCAATTCCAGCAAATACCAAGGAAAGTGCAATGGCCTTAATTGCTTGACTGAGAAGTGACTTCAAATTTAGCTTTTCTCTCGGTCCAGAATGTATCGACCGAGCAATCTCACAAACTAATAAAGAAAAATTGCCAAGTAAAATCAGTGAAGTAAATGTCTCATTGAGAATCAGTAACTCCTTAAACTATAGAGATGAGCAGTACCAAGAGAAAATTAGAAAACTCGACCAGAGATATGAATTTCTTACATTGCTCGAAGACTGGTTTAAAGCCCCTAAAGCACCTCTCACCTCAATTGAAGAACTGAACAAACTCAACCAAGAAAATCACGTAGACATCCAATTCCTTTTCAGAGATGATGACTTACCAACTTATATCGCTCAATTCCACAAAAGCTACAATTTCGACAGACTACCAGACAAATATATATTTGCAGAGGACTTACCGGAGCCCGGCTTTAACCTCATCCCATTCATCTGCTAAATGAGAAGCTCATCCAACTACATACACTCATTGAATTGTTTAATACAAAATACTACTTCTGATATCAATACTACTGCCACAATCAAAAATCTTCTTAACATTGCAACATTAAATGTAAGAGGCCTCAATGAAAGATTAAAGTTAACAATCCTTACGCAAGACCTCACAAATGAAAGGTCAATAATGTGTTGTTTCAAAATCAAAGTTCACACAACCAATCCCCTCCCAAAGAAGCTTAATAACAAGACTATTATTGCAAGCACACCATCAGCGTCATCAAAAAATGGATTATGCCTAATTGTAGGTGGTAATCTAGTTAATCACATTTTTGCAACATATGCAGAAAATAAGTATTGGTGCTCAGCCCACCTGAAATTTAAACCAAAAATTGACTTAATTATTACAGCCATTTACTTGTCTTATGAGACAAGTGAAAGAAAAAAAGTGACCAAGTCACTGGTAAAGCACTTAAGAAAATTTAAAGGATCAACTCATCAGATATTGGCAGGTGACTTCAACTCCTAACCTACAGGCACCCTATCTATCAATGCACTAACAACAAACATCAAAAAAACGATTTATAATTATTTGTTCAACTGGATGGACATCATGAAAGTCCTAAATAGAGAAAGCGAGTTTACTTATATAACACAAACTATACATGTGGCGTAAATTATTTTGCTATTAACTCAATTCCCAAAATCCTCAAAAATAATTATGTCATGACTCAATTATTTATATGTTTTAATAGTGACTCAATTAATTGTGTCAAATAATTGCATCAATTGCATCAAGGATATACAAATTTTAGCAACATGTATAACACAAACTAGTGCATCAAGAATCAATCAAATCTAATGCACAAATCATCTTGAAACCAAAGTCCTTAGTGCAAAAACCTCAGAGTTCCTATCAATCGTCACAGATTACAAACAAGTTCAAATAATTTTTGATTGGTTCGAACACAAGCTCAAAGCCCCAGGCTGTCAGACTAAGTTATTCGATTGGAAACAAGTCATATCAGAACAGAGAAGCAATTTTCAAGAAGAAACAGATCTCAGAATATCTATGAGGGACAGTCATTTTTGGCCCTTATTCAATCACGCCATTGTAAATGTAGCCAAGAATAACCTACCGCTGGTAAAACCAGTCGTGAACAAGGCCCCCCAACACAATGGAGGTCAACATTATAGAACAATCAGGCAAATTAAAAAGATTATTTCTAAAAAAAAGAAATTTACCTCAGTAAGAGTATCAAGACATATTGTACAAATTCATAAAAAGATCTTTGGACCCACACTAATATCTATCAAATCACTGAACCAGATTAAAAATATACTTATCAAAGAAAGGCTCAATGATATTAAAGAGTTACATGCTGAACAAGTTTAGAGAAGCATCACCAACAATTTTATCAAATTTTGGAAAAGACCAAAGAGTTTTATCAAAAAAGCATTAGGCAATCTCAAGGCCTCGTTAGATCTTAACTTCATACAAAACAATCAAGGCATTTTTACAGACAACCCAGAGGAAATAAAAAATATTATAACCAACCATTTCAAAAAGGTCCTGATGAATAACAACTTTAGCCTGTTTGATCTATATTGGTCTGATAAATATGTTTCTATTGGTACAATTGAAGAAGACATATATAACAACACCTTGAGTCCAATCAGCCTCACTGAAATTAAGGATACATTGCAAGAACTACCTTTAGATAAGATCCCAGGATGCTTAGGTATTATGTACGAGATGATTAACTTCCTTGAACACGCCCCAAAACAAATACTTTTACAATTGTACAACAAGGTCATTGATGACAAAATCATTCCACAGAGCTGAAAAAAGTTGACAATTGTTTTGCTACCTAAAAAAATTATATGGTCACGAAGAGTCTCAGATACCTGTCCGATATTCTTAATCAAGTCAACGAGAAAAGTTTTTACAAAAATAATTAACACCAGACTATCGAAAACTATATATGAGAATAACATCCTGTCAAAAGCTAGCTTTGCAGGGCTACCCAACCAAAGCACAATGGAACCATTAACCATTGAGCCTCAAGCCTGAACACAGCAAAGAATCTGAACAGTGAACTTTGGCTGGCCTTCTTTGACATTGCAAAGGCATTTGATTCAGTCAATCTCAGCAGTCTCAAAGTTGCCTTAGAGAGAATCAAAATCCTAAACAAGCTTATCAACATTTTTAATAACTTGTTAAACAAATAAGAACTTGCAGTAGCAACAAACTTTGGTAGCACAAATAATATAGAGGTGTTGAAAGGCCTTGATCAAGAAGAGACACTCTCACCACTCTTATGAACAATATTCTACGATCCAATGGTGACAACAATTCATAATAATGTCAAGCAACCGCTAATTCCATATACCATTCTCACATATATGGATGACATACTTCTTATAGCAAACTTCCTAGACAGTCTTCAAGACTTCACAGACATCTTCTGCTCCTTTTTTACCCTTAATAACATCAAATACAACTCAGAAAAAACAATGCTCATCACTACTCTAGCTAACAATAATAGTGCAAGGAATACAAGCTTGTAAGTCATAAATACAGTAGTAAAACCGCATAGTGTTAAAACTCCTCTTCAATACCTAGGCAACTTCTTCGCAGGAGATCCAGCTAGAGGTATCCCAAACCAGACCTATATCAAGGATCTAAGCCAGATTATAGAAGCTTGCCACAAACAGAAATGGAACAACCCAATATTGAAACAAGTGCTGGACTGGATCATCCCTAGCAAACTTAATTATTTTCTCTCAACAGGCTCTCTCTCCAAACCACAATTACAAAAGCTTCAGACCAGAGTTAATAACACAATCAAAGAAAAGTTCAAAATAAAAAAAACAATTTCAGACAAAATCACTTACTCACAAGCTAGACTCAATCTGATAAACCTAGCAGACAATTAAGACCTGACTCTAATAAAACTTCTCATTACCAAATTTACTAACACAAAAACTCAAGAAGTTATGTCACTAGAAATAAATTCTCTTCAAGCCAGTCTTACTATTTGGTTTTGCCTGATCTGTCACCCTAAGAAATTCACAGAAACATGAATTACACAAGCAGCGACAGCTTCAAAAGTGTACAGAATTGATATCTGTCTCACTCCCTATCAATATAACCACCCTAAAGAAGAACAATCACTAGGTCTTCACTTTTCATTTGATGGCAAATATCTAAAATGTCAGGTACTAGAATTAAGTAGAGAAAATATCAAGTTCTTAGAAGATCTACTTACTTTCCAATCAAACAGAAAGCTATCTTGGCACAAGTTTAACATGCACTTTTGCCCTATACCCAAAGGTCCTATACCTACCTGGTTTACCAAAATCAATCTCATACCTACTCTTAAAGGAACTTCGACCTGCATCCCAAACACGAAAACCAGATTCTGGGCTTTTACTATTAATAACAAACTGAGTTTTATCAAAACAAGAATCAATCATAATCATACTTACTCTCAAATAAAAGGAACCCATTACGAACTAACAATAAATAGGACTCTCAAGAAGAGCCAGTGTCATATCAATAGCCTTCAAATCGCCATCCCAACCACTAAAGCAATGTCCCTCTAAACATATAAGACAAATAATGAATATCGTCTAGCCAACACGCTAGAGGAAATATGGCTTAAACTTCAATATAATGCCATTTCAAACAATAATTCAAGAGTAGAAATTAGCTTTCACAAATGTAGAGATCTATCAATACAACTCAACACCAACACCATAGAGGATCTCAAACAAGTTATCAACTTCAACAGACTATTTTTACACTTTGATGTCGAGAGCAAAGATAAATTGTTAATGATACATGGATATGACACCAACATAGTCCTATACTTAACAAATATACAGCCAATCAATATTCTTCTAGAAATAATTGGTTTAGTAGAGGTGGCCAATGATCAGACATATATATCAGTCAATCTTCCAAAGAAACTAGACCTATATATTTCAAGCTACTCTAATCAAAGAATCAAATTTTTATATAGTTTTCTAAAAGAAAAAATCAATAGTACATGTGAATGCAAAAACATCAAATTAAGACTAGAGTCAAGCCCAGTCATTTCAGGCTATCAAGACAATGACATAATCATAGGGATTGATAATCTAGTAAAGCCAGAAAGTTGTACCTCAAGTCCAAAAATCAAAAATAATTAGAGCTACAGCCCAGTCATTTGAACCAAAAAAATTCAGCAAATATATAGACTCGTAATGTTACTCAGAGCTCATCAATCAAAAACAGATAAAAAGCTAGTATGAAAGTATCAATACTTCAAATTCTAGCCAAGTTAAACAAACTACTAATTAAGAAGGACAAAATAAATATATCTCCTCTCTACTAGCCTTCAGACTCAAGCTGCTAAGTAGAATATTGTCATCCAGGCAATTGCTACACAATTGATACCCAAGCACCTATACCGATAATCTTTGCCCCAGGTGCCTTAAAGCAGTAGAAACCCAGAGTCACATTTTCAATTGCTATAAAAACATTGCAGCATACAATGAAATGGAAAACAAGATAAGAACAAGTTTAATAAAGTTTGTAAAAAAAAATAGCAATAAGAAGTTCCTAACAGAAATCAAAAGAAGTATACAAAAACTAGACTTTGGCCAAAAATCTAACCTGGACAAACTTGCAAGTGGAATACTAAGCATAGATATATAACTGCCTGTTGCTAGCCACACCAAGATGACAAACAAAATACTAGCCCTACTATACTTACAGATATGGATTTCAAGATTAGCAATAGCCAATACATCTGAAGTAAAGGAAGTTAAATGGAAAAGGTACTCCTCTCCGATCAAAAGCCCCAATGACACCCACTTATTAAAAGCCACCCCAAACGATAAAAGTTTACTAAAGTTAATAATGGAAGCTACAGACTCACAGGCAAATCACAACAGCAGCACTATTAAATCACAAGTCTTTATCTCAGCTCTGGAAGGGCATTAACTATCCAACACTAAAACTAATCTGAAGTACACTAAGTATAACTAGGCTAGGGATAGTTAACATTGTAGATAGGTTAACATTAATTTATAAACTCAATTTTGAAAAGATGTTTAATATAATCCAGATATGTTATATACAGTATATTAATAAAGTTTTGCATCTGATGCCCTTTTACGACTTAAAAAAAAAAAAAAAGAAATAATGTTTACTTACAAAAAAAAAAAAACTCTCAATACAATCAAATCAAGATTAACTTTTGTAAACTATACAACTCAAATAACCAACTAAAAAATTATCCAGATTTAATTCAAGAAATCATTAACAAATACTTCAAAAATATTCTATAATCAATAGACTTTAATCTCAATAATTATTCAAATTGTAAAGAAATCTATATATTCAAATCAATAAATCAATAAATATATAGTGTCATATATCGTTTCTACCTCAGGAGAAAGATAAAGACAGAGAACTAGTAGCAGGGAGGCACTTTAGATGGAC
>CAJVPV010001866.1:0-14449 GCA_910591835.1 Acaulospora morrowiae | reverse complement strand
GTTTAAAGTTATTTATTTTGAAAATTTCCAATAAAATTTTAATTTTTTACTTAATAAAGTTAATAAAGAATATCTTATACTATATTTCTTATAATATAAGTAAGTTATAAAAATTAATATTTAAAATTTTATTAAAATTTTTTAAAAACTTAATAAAATTTTAAATATGCAGGCAAATTTGCCTGCGTTACAATTTAAGGAATAATATTGATTAAGAATCATCAAGACATGAATCAGTATAATAATTATCTTGTTATACATAAATTATATGCATTTTGCTTTTTATAATATATATCAAGATAATATATTTTATTTTATTATTATTTTTTTTAGTTATAAATAATCATTAAATATAAAACATTTTATTAATATAAGCTATTTATTATTATATCAAACATTCTATACCACCAATAATAAAAGCTAATACTATATTATTTAACTATTGCTAACTAATATATTGTTATATATTGTTTTTACTTCAGAAGAATTTTTTTTTGATGGGTGGCTTACACCTTGTTTATTAGATATTATACAATGAGTATATATAAATTTATTTTATATAAATTTATCACTCTGTCTATCTAATTAAACTCATTAAGGAAAATTCCTACCATGCGACTTATTGTCAAGTATTGGTATATACTTAACTAATTTGCCAAGGCTTTACCTGTTTATAAAAATTCAGTTTTTAATGAATAGATTATGTTCCAGTTAATCCAATGATGGCTGGTGAATTTTATAATCTCTTTGATTTCTGGAATAGAGGATTAGTTTGGGTTCTTTTTTGTGTTTGTGAATTTTTACTGTTTTTTATCTTTAGCAATAATGTTTTGTTTTTTTTCCTATTATGCAAAATTGTTACATCTGTGGTTCTATTTTTCTTGGATTTTGTTAAGGAATCTGTTGATGATGTTTTTTATAGTTTCTTTTTGGTTTTCTGCTAATGTGTATTTTTTGATAGTTTTTATCATATCTGTTGTAAGTGCTTCTCTTACTATGTTGTTTTTTATTTCTTGTGTCTAGTATTTTGCTTTTTTGCGGAATTCCTTGTTTAAGTTGCTTTTTTAAATTTGTTGTTTTTGTTGCTTACTTTCTCATTAATTATTTGTTGTAGTTTTTTGTAGATATCTACTCTGTTTCTCTTACATATTATGCAGTGTGTATTGGTTTCTATTTGTTGACAGTTGAGATATAGGTTATCTTTGTAAGTGTTTGTTGCTCTTTTGTATAGTTTGTCTTTGGTCGGTAGTTTCAAGTTCCATAGTCTGAATCTAAAGAATCTGCTTGTATGGTTTTCTCAGTCAGTTGGTTTTATTGTTAGTTTTGAGGGTGCTCTGTTGATTAGTGACTCTTCTTATGCAATAC
Source organism: Acaulospora morrowiae (assembly GCA_910591835.1). Lineage (NCBI taxonomy): Eukaryota > Fungi > Glomeromycota > Glomeromycetes > Diversisporales > Acaulosporaceae > Acaulospora > Acaulospora morrowiae. The sequence continues at coordinate 13,084 of CAJVPV010001866.1, read as the reverse complement.
TGTTTAATGTGGAGCTGTTATTGATTGTTGTGAGATTGTAGTTCAAGTTTCTTCAATTGAGAATATATTTTGTTATGATAAGATTTTTTATTAATATTGGGATTGTATTATTGTGGGTATGGCTATTTCATTCCTGTATTAATTGTACTTTGCTGTTTCTGATAGGTATGTACTCTAGTTTGAATGCTTTATCTAATATCATTATTTTTTTTGCTAGTATATCTGCTCTGTTATTGTGTTTGTCATTGCTGTGTACTTTAATCTTTTTTCATGTTGTGATAAGTTTTTGGCTTTCTATAATATAAATTATAAGTTGATTATATTGTTGTTTTTCAAGACTCTTAGTTTAGTCAGGTTTGTTTATGCTTTGTTAATTCCTTCTAGGGTTGCTTGGCTATAATTATAAATAGTGATTTTGCTGTTGGCAAGAGTTGTCATAAGGAAGGTTAAGATTGCTACAAGTTCTGCTCTTGTAGAAGATAAGAATTTGGTTATTTTTTCTTGAAAACTGATGTCTGGTTCTTGGATAATATGCCAGCCAAATCCCATTTTTTGATTTAGATCTAAGGATCTGTTTGTGTAGACTGTGATTTCTTTGAGTTTTCCTATTTTGTGATTTATTGTTGCCAGTTTATTAATTGTTTGTTTTGTTAAGCTAAGATATTTTTTAATGATTGTTTTGTTAACTGCTATGTGGTCATTTGATATAATAAAAGTAATAAATATTTATTAAATAAATATTTATTTTAATATATTTATTATTACTTTAAAAATTTTTAATTTTTTTTAAAATAAAAGACTTTTGAAGATTTTCAAAGATTTTTTTGAAAATTTTCTAATGATATTACCAGTTTTATCACTTATAAATTTAAAAATTCTTTCAAAGCATAGCTAACATCAGTCTACTTATAAGAAGATAATCATGAAATCTTAAAAGTAATTTCTGTATTTTTTGAAACTCAAAAAAGAAACTTGGAAATTACTATACCAAAGTTAAAACTACATTACTAAATCCAATGCCCTTGGAAGCATTAAACTCCTTCTTTGATTATCAATATTTCTTTTACTTATCTAATAACAAAAGAACAGATATTATGAAAAAACTTCTTAAACAAAATCACATCTATAGCCTTTGCATCTTCTGGAATAAAATACATATTAATATTTATGAAGAGGCCAAAATCTTTATCTTGAAGTATAAAATCAAAACACTTATACCCTTTTCAAATATTCTGGTCCTAACTGAAAAATGATTAACAATAATAATACAGTATGTAGCTTAATTGTAATGATGAAATGACACATGCATTTATTTCTATGTACAATAACAATTAAATCTGCTTTTAAGCAGACATAAAGAAGTTAATCAAAATTAAGCCAATTTTTTGCAATGTAAAATTTATTAATCTTGGATAGATACAACCATATATTATTGACATTTATTAATATTTATTAATTTTAGTTATATTTTTTATATAATATTTTATTCATTTCTTCAATAATTTACTAAACATCTTATTTTCTTTAATTTTTTTTTAATAAAATTATATTTATTCCATATTTTTCTTTTATATTTTTTTATTGTTTTTCTATTGAAATTCAATTTTTATATTGTTATTTTTTGATTTCAATATCAGAGCAGAGTTGTAAAATTAACCAAAACAATAATTTTGAATTGTTTATATTAACTTTTTTTTTAAACAAGTGGCTTACACCTTGTTTATTAGATTTATAAAATGAGTATGTACAAATTTGTTTTATACAAATTTACTCCTCTGTCTATCTAATTAAACTCACTAAAAAACTTGTTCTACTGCACGACTTATTGTCATGTATTGATATATACTTGACTAATTTGCCAAGGCTCTACCTGTTCCTAAAAATTGAATTTTATGAGTATAGATTATATTCCAGTTGAGCCAGCTTTGTGTGGCATGTTTAAGAAGTGAATTTATTCCTGGGATGTATGTTTTGTATTGTTTTTGTATTGTTTTTGTATTTTTTTGTTGTTTTTCCATTTTTTTTTGTCATTTTGTTTATGTCATTATTTTTTTTCATTCTGAAAATTTGGTACATCTGTATTTCCATCTTTCTTGAAGTTCATTAAGTAAGCAATTGTGGATGGCTTTGATGGTTTCTTTGTGCACTTCTGATTGTAAGTGTTTTTTGACTGTATTAATTAGGTTATTGATTAATGCTCCTCTTATTATATAATCTTTGATTTCTTGGGTCCATGTCTGTTACTGTTTTTTGATTTCGTTATCTAGCTTGTGTTCCATTTTTTTCTTTTTTTGTTCTGCTACTTACTTCTTCATTGATTATTTGTTTAAGCTTTGTAAAGATATCTTCTTGGTGCTGTTTGCATATCATTACATATATGTTGGTTTCTGTTTGTTTGCAATGTATACACTGGTCATTGGTATATGTTTTTGCTAATTTTTTGTATAGATTGCTTTTGGATAGTAGTTTTAGATTTAAGAGTTTGAATCTGAATAATCTGATGTTAAGATTATGTTGGTTTGTTTCTTCTACTGTAATTTTTGATAAGTATTTATTGATCATTGCTTCCTTCCATCTTATGTTATTTTTGGTATTTTCATCTGTTGCGATTAGATTCCTGTTGAGCATTCTTCAACTGAGAATGTGTTTTATTTTAATTAGATTTTTGATCGTTTCTATGGTTGTGTTGTTCATGATTTGCACATTCTATTTTTTTTTTTTTTTTTTTTTTTTTTTTTAATGCAAGTAGACTTTACTTTAATTTTTATTAATTTGTTATGAATGACATACATTGTATATTTCTATTCACACATGAATTATTACAATTAGAATTCATCCACAAGTATACTATCCGAGTGTAGCCTACCTATAAGAACTATTTTAAGTGCACTGATTTTTTACATCTTCCAGCCTCAAATCTGTAAACCTTCTATTAAGTCTTTTAACATCAACCGGATTAATCATCGGAGTACTGTGTCTCAATTCCCGGTCCTCTTCCTTTGAATCAACAATCTCAGCGATTAATGCAAGGGGATTCCCATTTTGGGAAATGGATAGGACCCTTTGGCCAGTAGTGTACCTTTAAACCTTTTCAGGGTTGACTATCCAATCCTTTGTAGATAATGCTGGGCTTCAAGCATAGGCTGCTTATTTAAGAGAGCACAAATCCTCCAAAGTCAAGCTAAGTCTTAAGGGGTGTCTTCCATTCTGGCGATCGTTACCAACTAAGTACCTTCACTATAGGTAAGAATGGTGGGTGTTACTGGCAAGTGTGTAACTCGTGCTGCAGGGGAGTTGTGCTGAAAGTCTTGCTTGAAAATTTCCGGTTTTGTGGCCCTCCATAATTTCTTTTATAGTCTTGTGAACTATAGAAAGGGAAAACGATCTGTTATGGAACTGGGAATTACACCAAACTTGACAATAATCATCATAACGCCAACCGGATAATCGTTACACCGCAACACCTTTTCTGGAAATCACAATCTCAACGCCCGCTGGATTAGCGTGTGAAACAGCTTCACATGAGAAACAGCACATAACAGGTTATGGTGCCAGATACCATATATGTTCTATTCAATTGCCTTTACCTGGGATTAAACCGGTATCTTGTGATTTGACCTGTAAAGTGTTAACCACTACACTATAGATCCACAGGTCTTGCACATTCTATTCTTGTATCCATTTTGTTTTGTTATTGAGTATTGGTTTGAAATTGATTTTTGGTGTTGTAAATCCTATGGTAACATCTTTTACTAGTTAGTCTGTTTTGTTATTTTCAAAGTTGTTATTGTGGGTTTTGACTTTTTCAAAGAATATATTAAGTTTTTGTAATTCTATAATATGTATAATTGTATTGATTGGGTTGTTGTTTTTAGTGTTCTCAGTATATGGTGATTATTTCAAGCCTTGTTAATTGCATTGAGTGCTGCTTGACTATCTGTACAGATTATGGTTTTGCTGTGTGCTAGTACTGTTAGAAGAAATGTTGCAATTGCTGCTAATTTCGCTCTGGTCAACAAAGGGAATTTGTTGATTATGCCTTGAAAGAAAGCATTAGACATTTGCAATACATACCAACCAAAATCCATTCTGAGATCTGTGTCCATTAATCCATTTGTATATATTGTTATTGTTTTAACTCACTTAGTTTGTGTCTTATTTTTGCTAATTCATTATGAGCATCTTCTGTTGTATCTATGTATTTGTTAATTGTTTCTTTGTATAATTTGGTTTGGTTATTTTCAAGTTATGGTTGTGATGAGAAGTATGTTAATTGGAATTTGTCAGTTTTTATATTGTCAATACTTGTTGGTGTGATTCTGCTTCAGTGGCAAAGTTTATTGTTTGGTGTATTCCTTGAGCTTGTTTTACTTTTGTGTACTGAAATATTGATAAGACTGTTTTTTTTCTTGCTGAATATGCACTCTCCTGGTTTTTCTGTTATATTGATTAAACATTCTTTGTATTTTTGTAAGGGTAAGTGGTTGTTGACTCTGGTGTAATGTTATAGTTTGACTGAGTTATTAGTGATTGCTTTTTTCCTTTCTGTGATGCTTCCAGTTGTGGATAATGTCATTATCCATTTGATTTCTTTGTTGAAAAGCTCAATTGTGAGTTTGTGGTCTGGTTTTTTGTGATTTTTCTTTTGCTGTCTTTTTTGGATTATTGCTATTATAGTTTGGTTGTTTTGGATTTCATAAAACCAGTTGGGTTTTCTACTGTTAGATTTTTTATTAGAATGTATTATTTCTATCCATGCTAGCATTCGTGATCCTGAATAATTTGTGATTTGGTTTAGAAACATAATTTGGTTTTTGGTAAGTTGCTTCCTGTGTTTATTGTATCAAGTTGGATCTATGAGTTCTTTTATTGTTGTGTTGACTTCTTTGAGAGTTGTTATTGTATTTGTTGTTTCTGTGAAACCGTGTTTATGCATAAAGTCACATTCTTGTGTAAAGAAGGTATTCTTCAGGTGTTCATTTGTAATTGGTTTTGTTAATCATCATCTGTTTTGTAGTTTTTGTATGTGTATGTTGATGATTCTGCCAGTAATGTCCTGTTTGTTGATTTTCTTGTGCCAGTTGTTAGCTTGCAGAAGGAGTTGTCTATCACATATATGGAAAAATCCATATTATAGTGAATTAAAAAGAGTAGAGTTGGATGCTATTGTTGTCATGTTTAGTTTATATTTGTAAGTTTTGTTGAGTGTTTCCATTAGTCTATTACTCTGTTATTCTGTAATAATAATGTTGAAAAGAAGATATATAATTGATAGTGTCCAGACTTGATTGTATAAGTATCTGATTTGTTTGTCTGTTACCATCTTCTATATGATTGTTTGACAAAGTTGGTTGTTTTTTTCTGTATAAGTTATTGTTAATATGCTTTTGTACCTTTACCTTCTAGATATATCTCTAGAATCCTTGCTGCTTGATTTGGTTTTAAGATTATGATTGGCTAGTCTTGTATTGAGATTTGTGTTTATACTTGGTTTTTTTGGTTGAGAATAATAAGGTTGGATTTACTTCCGTTTATATTGATATCCATACATGTGGCATAAATTATTTTCTGTTGACTCAATTCCCAAAATCCTCAAAAATAATTGCATTATAACTTAATTATTTATATATTTTAATAGTGACTCAATTAATTGCATCAAATAACTGTGTCAATTGCATCAAAAATCTATAAATTTCAGCAACATGTATATTGATATCATTAGTATTAAAGAAATCTGTACAGGTATTGCAAATTTGCTGCAGTTTTTCCTTGCTATTGGCAATGAGTGTTGTGTTGTCCATATATGTGATGCATAAGATGTGTTGAAGTAATGTTTTTGGCTGTGCTGTGATTTCTGTGTGGGTTTTGGTTTTAAGTGTATATCTTTTATTTTTTGCTGCTATTTTTGTAAGAAGTGGGTCATAGTATATTCTCTAAAGCAGTGGTGATATTGTATCTCCTTGGTCAATTCCATCTTCTACTTCATATTGTGATAATGGGCCAAAGGGTGTTAGGATTTGGTTTGTCAGTAATTACAAATGTTTATAATAAGTTGTGTAATTATTTTGAAGCACTTTATTCTGTGGGGTGCTAGTTCTAGACATGGGATGGATATTGAGTCAAAAGCCTTTGCCATATCTAAACTTAAAATTCATGTTTCTTTTGTGTGTTACTTTGTATCATCTTGAATTGCTCTGAGTATTTGTATAGGTTTTTGTGTGCTACATCTGAAGAGTGCTGCCCAGTTGTGTGGTGATAGTATTTGGTATTGTTGAATTATTTTGGAAAGTCTATTTGTGATAATTTTTGTAAAAATTTTTCTTATTGTTTCTAGAAGCGTGATTGGTCTAGTTATGTTAATATTGTTTTTCCATGGTTTGGATTTGGGAATGGGATATATGTTTTCTATTTTCTATTTGTTGGGGACTTGTTCTTAGGAGAGGATGTTATTAAATAAATTTGTAATGTAAAGGAGAGATTCATTGGTTAACTTTTTGAAGATGATCTATGAGATTTCTGTTGGTCTTGGTGCTGTTTTTGCTGAACAGGATTTGATTATATTTTGGATTTCTTTGATTGTAATTGGGGCTATTGTTATAGTATACCATTCTTCTTTGATATTTTGTTTGGATCTAAATTTTTCGCTCCATTTGAAATTATTGATTTCTTTTGTTTTACGTTTGCTAGTCCATTTTTGATAATATACACTGACTTCTTTTTTGATCTTATCTGGATCTGTGATTACCTTCTCTTCTGGATAATTGGTAATTAGTTTGTCTAAAAGAATATGTCTTTTGGGATTATTTAGAAGGTTTTTGATCATTTGTTTTTTGTTTGTAGTGAAGTATTCTTGTCTTTTCGGAATTCTTTCCTTAATTGCTTCTATTTGTTTGTTTTTGCAGATTTTTGTTAAAGATTTGTTTTTGTATACTTTTGATATCTTTGAGAGTTTGTATTCATGTAATAATGTTTATTGGATTGTATGGCTTCATGGGGTTCTATTGTGAATAAGTGAAGATTTTCTATTTTTGTTATTATTTGGTTGTTTTGTTTATGAAGATATGTTTTATTGTGAGATTGTTATTAAGTTGGTGTTCCAAGAATTATAGTTTTGAGATTTTATGAAGAATATATGTTGAGAGGTTAGGTGGTTTGGATGATTTCTTTTTCTCCTTATATTTTTTTATATGTTTAGCTGCTGTTTGTAAGATGATATCTCTTAGTATATTTTATTTTTTGTTGATCTGTTGATCTGATATGGTTTGGAGCCATGTATTTTGTAACTGCAGTAAGAAATCATCATTGAAGTCTTTTCATTTTTTGTAGATTGTGTTGTGCCATTGATAGCAATTGTTGGGTTTGGATTAAATTCTGTTATTTGTTTGAATTTCTGTGTTCCAATGTTAAATGATATATTTTGCAGTGTAATGGTCTGTTTCCAAGATTTTTTCATCTTGTGTTTCTATTGTTGCTTTTGTTAAGAGCCAAAGTAGTAATGTTGAGATTCAGATTTAATCGATTCTACTTGTGATGTTGTTACAGTTGCTCCATATATGTTGTGTATTATAAAGATAGGGATTACAAAACGTGTCAATGAATTGGTTAGCTGTGAGCCATTTGATTAGCTTTTTTGTGAGTGTGAATAAGTTATGTTTGAAGAGTTTTAAGTTTGGCATGTCGATGCTGGGGTTTGTGACTGAGTTGAAGTCTCCCAAAATGATAATGTAACTGTTGTATATTTTGGCTTCATTGATTAGCCTGATAGCTTCGAGAGTGTATCTATGGTGTAATTCATATGTTATGGATAGGAAGTATATTGTGAGGATTCTAAGTTTTCATTTGTGCTTGAAAAATAGATCTACTGATATAATTCTGTTTTCCCAGATGTGTTTTTTATAGATATGTCTTGTGAACTGTTTTTTTAGGATAAGTACTACACTAAATCTTTTAGTTTGTATACTTGCTTTGTTCCAACTAACTTTGTAATTAAGAAAGTAATGAATTTGCCTTCTTTTTCACCAAGATTTGTTTCTGTTAGTGCCACTATATTGGTTTGATCTTTGTTTATTTGTTTTGTCTATAGTTGCACTTTGTCAGCATTTGTTTTGAGTCCTCTAGTATTTGTTGTAGTGATTCTTTACTCATATTTAGTTAGGTCATTTAGGAGGTTGTGGTTTGATTGTTGTGTGTATAATGAAATGTAATTTGTGTTTTCCTGTGATTGTTGGGTAGTTGGTGATGGAGATATTGTTATAAAAGTTGGGCTTGATATACTATTTTCTGTGTCTGTATCTATCCATGTGGAATTCTTTTTTGGTTATTGTATGGTAGTTAGGATATGATAGTTGTTGTTATTGTTTATTTGGCAATTAGAATTATTAGAACTGTAGGTGTTATTCATTATTGATGAGTAGGTATTGTTATTGTTTTCACTAGGATTATATTGAACATATAATTAATTGTTATTACTATTTGATTAATGCTCATTTGAATTCCATCTACTGATGCAAAAAGATTTGCTTGTTAGCTTTTGATTTCTTTAATGTTTTTTTCTCTTGTGTGTGACTTTTTGTTTAATAAATTGGTATTGGGGTTGTGTGTTTGTTCTTTTTTCATAATTTCATAATATTCTTCATTATAGAATTCTAGGTTGGTTACTCTTTCTTTAATTTCTGTGATTTTGTTGTGAAGGTCTGCGAGTTGTTGTTGAATTTGATTTAGGATGTATGAGATGTTTAAAAGAGATAGCTCTTGATATTGTTGTCTTGTGTTTCTTCTGACTGCGTTTGCAAATAATCCACTTCTAAGGACTGATTTTGCTGTATCTTTGGGACTATATATGTTTCAAATTTGATATGTTTTTGCTAGTCTAAATTTGTTATATAGGTTTCCAAATTTGGTTGCTTGTATTATACATGTGGCGTAAATTATTTTGCTATTGACTCAATTCCCAAAATCCTCAAAAATAATTGCGTTATGACTTAATTATTTATATGTTTTAATAGTGACTCAAATAATTGCGTCAATTGCGTCAATTGCGTCAAGGATCTACAAATTTCAGCAACATGTATAGCTTGTATGGTGTTGTAGTCTCTCCATTGTTTTTATCTATATTTGATTAGGCAGTCTTTAACGTGGTGGGTTGGTGTGTTGCAAATTACACAGAGTTTGTTTGAGATTAGTGTAAAGTTGAGTTCTGTTTTATCTGGAATATATGATTGCTGTACTGCATTGAGAAGGTTTTCTTGTGTTTCGAAGCTGATTACTGCAAATCTTTTGGATTTGTATAATGTGTTGGTTGTTTTAGGAATGTAACATGTACATTCTTTGCATTGTTTGACAATAGTCTTGAGGTTTTATGCTGTTGTGTTTGATAATAAGTTGGTGAGTTTAGCTGCAATTTCATGTCTATTTTTCATTTGGGATAGTGACTATGTTGTGTCATTAATTCTAACTGAGTCTCTTTTGATTAAAATGCTTCTTTGGTTAACTAGTTTGTCTTTTGTTTCTTGATTTTTGAATGTAATTGTTGCATATTGTCAGAGGTTTTGTATGCTCATTGTGATTCCTTGAATTTCGCCAAACTTGATAAAGGCTTGTTTGACCTCTATGAATTTTGTATTAAGGTGAATGTCCCAGATAGTAATCACGAAAAACCGATCCAAAACCGTATGCATGATCCGACAGATGATTGATATTGTGCATAAGTATAAAAAGTTTATTGTAAAATCGGTTGAAAAAGTGAAAAACGTACATCAATTACCAACTTTTTAGATATCCAACCAAATTTAACGAAACACATACCATTCGAAAGCTCTCATCGCGGGGAAGAGAATGGTGGTAAAATCGCAAAATTCGAATCACAGGTTACCGATTTATAATTATTTTTATAAATTATTAAAATAATTATAACTCGGTAACCTGTGATTCGAATTTTGCGATTTTACCACCATTCTCTTCCCCGCGATGAGAGCTTTCGAATGGTATGTGTTTCGTTAAATTTGGTTGGATATCTAAAAAGTTGGTAATTGATGTACGTTTTTCACTTTTTCAATCGATTTTACAATAAACTTTTTATACATATGCACAATGTCAATCATCCGTCGGATCATGCATACAGTTTCAGATCAGTTTTTCGTGATTCCTAGTCCCAGATCACTATGTATTTACTTTTTTGATTTCGTGGTGTTTGATTTCCATGTGCTTGAGTTTGTGTTTATACATTTCAGGTAATTCAATTGTTATTATATGATTTGCTGCTTGTTGATCTCCAAATATAGCTATGATTTTCTTTTCTTCATTTTTTCCTTCACTGTGAACTGATAGCAGACTTTCTGGAGAGTTGAGTGCAAGAATGATATGTTTTATTTTTTGGTTAATTGTTTGGACTTTGACTTTGGCTGCGAGGATTCCTAGCTTGAAACGTTCTCTTCCATATCGAACTGTCCTGTCGAAGGGTGAGATAGGTCTCAGTTTCTCTTTGTTGCTATAATTTTCTTTCGTTTTTCCTTTATTGACTGTAAATTAGTCTTTACCAGTAGGTTCTTAATATTCTGTTTTTATTTCTTTATCTGTGTTATCTAGGCGTGCTGTTTTGTTCTCTTAAGCTTTTTGTGATATTTCCGGCTCCACCATGTCACTTCATAATGAAGTTAAGTTTTATTCTTGGCTGCTTTGCTCTGTTAGGGGGTTGCTTGCTGTCTTGAAGTTTGTTTGGATGTTTTGTTGTTCAGTAGTTGTTGTTGTGATGGTGGGTAATGAGTTTGCTTTACACTTGAATTGGTTTCAGTTATCTTGCTATTGAGATTACTTCTATTGGCTGTATTGTTAGGTTTCTTTGCATATGGTTATATTCTGAGCAGTGTATTTTCTCTCCCTGCTCTTTTTTCATATCTAATAGATCATTCAGTTGTGTTTGTTGTTGTGTTGAATCTTTTCTGGCTGCTACTGTTACTTGTTATCTTTCCTTTAAACTGTTTTTCTTTTAATTTTTTAAAAAGAAAATTTTCACAAATTTTGTTAATTGTGGAAGAGTTTTTTTTAGAGAAAAGAGTTTTTTTGTAGGGAAAGAGTTTTTTTTTAATATCAAATATATATACAATATATATATAATATATATATATAATAGAAATATTTTTAAATAAGAAAATTAAAAAAATTTTTATAACAAATTTAAAATAAGAATTTAATATTTAAACTTTGTAATAAATTCATATAATTTTATTTAATTATTTGTCTATTAATTGACATATTAAATTTTTAATTTAAATTTATATTAATAATAAACTTGTTTTTTTAAATTATAAATTTTATAAAAATAATATTATAGAAACAATAAAACTATTTTAATTTATACTATATATTAAATAAGCTTAAGAATATTATTAAACTTGATAGCAAAATATCAAATATTATTGGTATTTAAATAGCTTTAATATATAGTAAATTTAATATTGTTAACAGGAAAAATGTATGGTTAAGGCCATATGACTTAATTTTTGCATTATATAACTAATTGGCATATTGGCAATATTATAGCAAATAGTATAATGATATAATAAAAAGTTTAAAAAGTTTATTTTTATAGTGTGATAATTTATAAGTCATAGCAAAGATAGTTCTATAGTATATTAGAATAGCAATAGACATATAAATAAGAGTAAGAAAGTACAAAAAAAGAGAGACAATATTAAACTTAATCTTAAAAATAATAATTTTAATTAATATTCTTTCCTATTGAAAAAAAAAGTGCAAAGTAATTATGTAAGGCTGAAGTGTTAATTGAAAATTTCTATATAGAAGGTAATAGATGCACTCAAAATAAGAAGTGATTAATTAACTTACCTTTCTAAAGTAATGTCATCATGAGGAGATTGTTCTGGAAATTATCAAAGAAAATAGTAACTTGAACTATTCAGGAAAAGTAACAAGAGAAAGAAGAGAGTTAATTATAGTTTCAAGGTTGGCTAAGTCAAATTCATGTCTCAAGTAAAGAAAAGAAGAATAATCTATCCTGAAATTACACAAGTTTGATTTGTCACAAATGACATACTCACCAAATTCATGTCAACAATATATAGATTGTTATCCAATTATATAAATTTATAGTAAATTTAAATATTAAACTGATGTCAAATTAGTATTGAAATAGGAGTTCTAGACATGATAATATGATTATAACAGAATGAAATAGGTTACAAAATGTCAATAAATTTTGATATAATTTGTATTATTATTAATATATAATGAGTCTATTATTAATCCTAGACTAATACTTGTGTAATAATGATAAGTAGAAGTTTTACATTGCTTGTATACCAAAATTGCTTATTAAATAACCTTTTTTATTGCTAGTCCAATCCTTTATTACAACTCTTTATAGACTTTTAGAATTCCTAAAGTGACCAACAACTACATAATTAAATAAGTTTATTTATTCAAGTTGCACAAATGCAAATTATTACAATTTATTACTAGCGTGTTAGCCCGGGCTATACTCTGGGATTAAAAACGCTAGTGTATTTTATATATTTAAATATAATTTTATTGTATTAAATTAAATTGAAGTCAACATATCCATAGAGGCTTCATAACTCCAGGACCCATCCCATCATGGTTTACCAATATTCAAGTCCAATCCAATGCCATAATCGGAAATACCACCTTTCTTCCTAATCCGAAAAGAAAATTTTGAGCCTACCTGGACAACCAAACTATTAATTTAATTATAATCAGAACAAATGCACTTCCAGCAAATACAATAAAAGGCCAACACTATATAATCAACGACCAAAAGAGAATTCACAAATGTTCATGTTCTACTCAACCATGCCTTAAAGAAAAAAACATCGAAAATCTCAAGTCAATATGGTCCACTTTACGACTTAACACTCCTCACATCCTCAACAACCTAAATGAACTCAAGGACTCCTTCCACCCCCATCCGCAAGCAATTTCACAAGTTACTATTACCCCCAATGCTCAACACAACCTACACACTACCACCTATATCTTCTCTAACAACAATAATGATCTGATTGTTCTAAATCCCAACTCCACAACACACTACACAACAAACACAAAT
>CAJVPV010001865.1:0-14451 GCA_910591835.1 Acaulospora morrowiae | reverse complement strand
TAAAATTTTAATGATTTTTTTATTTAATTACAAGATAAAATATAAAATCAAAAAAATTCCAAAAAATTATGAATCACCCTGTATAATTTTGATTAATTATATAAATAAAATAATATAAAATTATTAAAATATAAAAATTCTTATTATTAGATACTTTTTAAAATTTGTATTATATATCATATAGATTATAACATATAATTTAAATATTTTAAAAAATATAATTTAAATTATTATATTTTTAATATTTATAATATTTTATATTATTCAAATATTATTATATACAGTATATAATACTGTAATATAATTTAAATTAAATAAAATTTTTTAAAACTTAAAAACTCTTTTCTGATTGTGTTCATTTGTTAAAAATTTTCTTTTTATAATAATTTTAAGCAAAAAAAAATATTTTATTTTCTTTATTATAAGTGAGCTTTAGCTCAGGAATTCAAGAACCTTCAAGATAACAGGTGCAGTAAGATGGAATCTCTGGTCAAAATCTATACAAGTTTGGAAATCTTGCTTATTCTTTAATTACATGAGAAAAGATCTATGACAGTTCTCTTTTCTTTTGTTCTCTTATATTCTTTTTTATTTTTATTCTATTATAAAAATTATTATTATTATTATTATTATACTTATTAAACAAAATATTTTTTTTTAAATATTAATCTGCAAATTAATCATAAAGACATAAAAGGGTATCCTGTACCAACCGATTTCTGGTTAATTTGTAAAGACACTTAATGTCTGTCTGGATATATAAACATATCAATAAAAATCACACACCATATGCACGTTCCATTATAAAAAAAAAACAAAATACTTTTTAAAACATATATTCAAATAGAATTAGTAGGTTTACTATTTGTTTCAAGTCAATTCTCAAAGTCAACTTTATTATAGTAATACTTGCTACATTATCTCAAATTTTCCAACATTTTTATCTAGTCAAAAAATTAAAATCAATTTATCTCTTTCAAATAATCAATGCTTTTTAATCATTCAATTAGATTTTGTTTAAAAATTAAAACAAAAACCGAATTTGTTTAAACTGATTTTATATTACAATAATAATAATTATAACAATAACATCAATCACATCACTATTGACAATTATAACAATAAACAATATCATATATACTCTATTATTTATAATAACCAAAGAGCCAGAGAAATGGAATAACAAGCCTGTTCAAAGATTCTCTTGAAAAAATAATTGGTTTTTTACTTATAGATTTTATAGTTTACTTTACTTAATTTTAGTTTTAGTTATGTTTATTTTTTTTATAAATTTATAAAAAAACTTTACAAAATTTTTTGAATAGATAGGCATAGTCATTATTTAAATATAACTAATATATAATATTGTTTTGAATTTATTTTTTAATATTAATTAAATATGTATATATAGGCAAGCTAGTATTTAATTTGTTACCTTATATATATAAGAGATATTGTTTCTTTTACAATGTATATTTTATTATATATAATATCAAATAAAGAAATGATGTTTACATATAGAGAAACTCCTTTAAAAAAAATTTATTAAAATATGATTAACCAATTGTTATTTTTTATTAGATAAAAAGTTTAATTAAAATTTTTATTAATAAATTAGTAATAAATTTTTAATTTAAATTATATATATATAAATGAACTTAATATACAGTACTTTAATATAAAATAATAAAAAAATTTTTTTAATTTTTTTTAAATATAAGAATTATTTGTTATATTTATTTTTTTTAAAGATCATTTTTTGATTTTAAACATATTTGTTATAAGTGAAATACAGTATATTAATTTCCACATGTTTTTTTTAAAAAATTAAAACATGTTACAAAATAATAATAATAATAGATAAACTTTAAATTTATCATATATGGTTTCATAATTTTTATAATAGATTATTATTATTATTATTATTATTACATTTGTTTTTTTTTATTATTTTTAAACATTGCAATTAAAAAGTAATTTTCAACAAATAATAAGTACATTTCATAAATTTATTCAAATACGATTTTTTTTTAAAAAAAATGCATTTTTAACAAACAGGAAAAATCCACGAATTAAATTTTCTCAGAAATAAGAATATAATAGCTCGATGTGATATTTTTTTATTAATTTTCAGATATCACATAAATCAAGTTCAGTGTCAACTTTACACGTGATTGGCATTTTGCTTACTAATATTCATTAGTCATAGCCAAACCAGACGTGTATACCACATACTGTTTCTTGTTTATATTTACTGTATCTTCTTACAGTTCGAATCATCTTAATATTCATTCAATTGGTCTTCTAAATGTTTGAACTCGCGGGAATTATTGTGCACATATCTGTAAGCAAGGCTTGAAATCCTTAGTAAAGATTTGTTTGACACGTAACCAACTCTTCGACCACTAACAAACCAAGAAAATGGTCTTACCTTGGGTTTTATTGAATGCCATTACAGTTTCATGTCATTGGGAGAAAAATCGCGTGTTCTTTATTTTGTAAGAAGGGGGCTAATTTTCGATCGACTTGATTGTTTGATATCCATTCCGAGCTCACAGTTTAAATGAGGGTATGTGTCATTCTGAGGAAAGTCATAAATGCTCCCTCCAAGAAATGATTTTTTTGATGTTGAAGCAAGTTTATTGGTCGTCTCAGAAAGATGTTGGTTAGAAAAGTAATGAATTTGCTAGTGTTGACGCACACAGGACGTTCATGACGATCAAGACGAGAAATCTTTTAACCGAAGACAAGGCGCATCCGTAAAGTACGTTTACACTATTATAAATTCATCACATATTGTAACGTAGTATTAGTGACATAGGTATTAGTATTGTATATAAATTTCTATTATTCTCGTAATATACCATATTTATTTATAAGCGTTGTCATATGTTCCACACCCGTAACTTTTTTTTCTCAAGTGTGGAACGAAAGTTGCTAATAATTCATTGACAGAAATGGTCTAGATGAGACTTTTTTTGGAAAAGAGAAAGTTACTTGTGTTTTGACTAAGGGGTCGAAGTTTGGTAGAGAAATGAACAGGATGTTCGAGGTTAACCGGATCAGATGGTGATTGGGTCTCTGGATTGCATTAGTGAGTTGTTTGTTTATTTTATATGCCTGTCAACCCACACTATTGAAATTCGGAATTTCAATTGTTTTACTATCATGCAGAATTATTAATTATGATTGAAATTAAAAAGAATGTTTTACAAATGTTTGTAAGCAAATGCTTCTAGAGTTTTACAAAGCAGACAAAGGCAAAGATGACATCAATGGGGACGATGAAGTCAGATACTGCAATCTAATCATCCATGCTATTACACCAAGAACAAAAATTCCGCCGTTACAAACGGAATTTCCGTCAGAACTCAAAGGCATATGCTCGTTCAGATACCAATAAGAATTTGACTGCATTTATCTTTTAGTCAACCAGTAGATCGACAAATACACATATTGTTTTAATGAATTTTCGACAATGAGAGTATGTCAACGTGAATTTTATTAAGAAACAACGCTTATTTACTTTTTTTTTTTTTAAAAAAAAAAAAATAATAAAAATAAAATAAAATAGCAACAGTAATTAACGACAAATAATAATATTGTAAGGATAATTTTTAATGTTTTAAAAAATCATGAATTATTATTATTATTTTTTTTTTTATGCTGATTAACTCAAAATCAAAGGCATGTTAAAGATAGGTGTAATGAGTTTTTCATTAAAGGTCATGTTTTTACTGTAATTAGACAGATCATCTTACACAAATCCATGGGTAACGATACTGTTGTTGAAAAACAGTGTTGATGATGATAATGCAAGCCAAGAATGAAACCTTGTGAATAGTGATCATTTTTTTGTAATGTGGCGAGAGCACACAGAATAACATTTAATTCGCTCGTTTAATAAACCTAACTTTAATTTAAACTAGATGCACATACTGTATACTAGATAGGCTAGATATATACGATATATGCATTTATTAGAAAACGTGATGTTATACTGTGCCGCATTTTCTTTAGCATCGTCACAATGAGATTCTAGAAAATATGGATTTATTCCCAGAGATCCAGAGATAGCGCAACTTATCTTGTTGTTTCAGAGCAGATTCCTAGAGATAATGAATCCTTCGTGTCGGAGGTACAATATTTCTTTGGAAACAGTTCAATTGTTATAAATTTCACAGGTACCACAATGTTTACAGTGCAGCAGCCTTGCACCATGCAGAGGGTCGTCTCAAGTCTTGAAATGGTGTTTGGCGTCACTACCAGAAATGGAAAAAAAACAAATCACGAGAATTGGGAGAGTATACTGCATATCTTTTATTCATATTGTGTATAGTAAAGAAAACTTAGGATTTTGAATTCTACGGTTTTTTTTTGTCTTAAAATGAAAATAAGCTTAAATCTTTTTTATACGATAAAACGTCGTTTTCATAGTTATGTATGCCTCTATAGTTTGACAAATTTCTGTTGTACATGTAAAAGCAGATGCGAATTATCGTTTAATCAATTTGTCTGATGATAGGATATCATTATTTTATATGTATATGTATATATGTATATGTATATATATTTTTTTAGAAAGAAAAATATATAATTTTTAATATCATGTTGTCGTCACAAAAAAAAAAAAGTCATTTTTGCTCTTCGTGGGAATTCTCGGCTGAAAACCTTACCATGTAATGGAAAAGATGAATATAAGAAGTTTTGTCGAAAAAAATTCTACAACGGAATAATAAATTATTAATATTTGAATGCCGCCGCAATTTTTTTTTTTCTATCACAACTCTACAGCATCCGTGGCATCAAATATCCGATTGTCCTTGAGTGGTCCAGTTGTTGGTTTTGTTTTTTTTTTACATAAAGTCTCTTCGAAAAAAAAATATAAATACGATGTATAATCTAACGAATTATAATAGCCCATCGCGCGAAAGAAAAAATATTCGTCACTTAACTAATTACAAGAGATTATTAATTAAAAAAGATTTTACAAGAATGGGTTCATAAAAGAGGTGGGTGTGGAAAAATTTTGGTTATACACACGAAATAAAGAAATGTCACGATCCACAAATCACGAAAACATCTCCAGCGGTGAATCAAAAGTGATTCTCGTCTTATGAGGGAAAAGTGGTAAAAGAGATTGGATTCTTATTGAGAAGATGGAATGAAAGGGAACGAAAAAAAAGTGTTGCCTATGTACAAGGAAATTTTTTTTAGGAAGAAAAAAAAAGAGAAGAAAAAAATTTTTTTTTTGGTAATGTAAATATCTATATAAAATCATCCGTATAAAGAAATCGACCGATCCTCGCTCAGTTGGAGCAAATCCCCAAGCCACTGAAACCACCACCGACAAAATAACCTGTCGCACTTTCATGGCGGTTAGAACCGACGTTTGTGAGATGTGAATAGTTGGCGGGTGGTGTGGCACCGACACTGGGTGTCTTATCGCAAGGGATAATGTTGGAACTCATTCCGGCACCAACCTCATGCTGTGTGGGAGAATGAAAAGGGGAGGTGGTGGGGGAAGGTTGTATGATCGGGGTGTGAATCCCTTCGGGGTAGAACACCGATATGTTTGAACTTGACGCGTGGGGAGGGGAACTGACCACGGGGGATCCTAACTTTTTAATTGGAGACGAGATGTGACCGGTGTTTTGGTGTTTACCAAAAAGGTCCACCGTCGACTTGGAGGGTGGCGTGACCGGGTGCGGTGACGCCAACGAGAAACGCGTGTAATTGCTATTTCCCAAATTTTGTTGCCAAGTCCCGTGTTGAGAAGAGGGACCAGATTGATGATTATTATTGAACCAATCTTCGTTGTTGATCCCTTGGACTTTGCCTAGAAAGGGAATAAAATTGAAATCATCAGGAGAACGGACAGAAGTTCCCTCACTATCGATCATAGGCGATGTCACATTTGTAAAGTGACCAGGGTCCACGTCTGGAGATTCATGTGGGGTACCGCCACACATGGGTGAGGCAGCACCGTTGTGTGGACTCGGAAATGGGGTATTGATTTGGGATAGATGAGAAATCTCGAATCCACCGGAGTTCGTGACCGGAGACATGTGAAGCGCGGTGGCTGCGCTGGCATATGATAAGTTCTGAAATGAATTCGTATTGGAAAATTTTAAAATTTCGTACGGATTGTTTTCAGTGTCAACAGCAGAAGCAGTGGTAGTGGTAGAAGGCGAACGATTTATTGGGGGTGATAATATTGAAAGTGAAGATGAAAGTGGGAGAAAAGATTTAACGAAGGGAGGTGACGATAGTACCGAAGAAACGGTGTTGGTGATGTGATGGTTGTCAAAGTTGTTACCAACCTTACTCCCGCTCACCAAGGAAAATATTTCTCGGCCATCGGTTGCAGCGGCAGACCAAGCCTCCATCACGGACAATCGATGAGAACTACAGGTGTTTGCATAATCTTGTAACACTTGCAGAGCCGTGATTTGTGAATGCTTTTGAAAGAGATGCACAATCTTTTCGTAATGTTCTTCGGCCACCCGATCTTGGGCTTCGTTGCCTATGACTTTGTTCAGTGCATGGATCATCCCGGCTTGCAACAAACACCAAGTTGAACAATTGAGGAATCCTCTGAAAGGGGAAGAATATTTACGAAGTATCAAAGAGCCGATTGGAGTAACTTTTTGGGCAGCCTGAACGCATTTCGACAGTGAACTTTGGTTAAGAATATATCTTCGATGCAGCAGGATGATGAAAGAGTGATATAACATATGCAGATGTAGCATCATGGTGGAGTAATTGGAGTCATTCTCGACAAGAGACTCGGTGGTTTGACCAGGAATCTGTAAGAACATGAACCAATCGCGAATCTGATCTTCGAAATTTGAGATGATGTCATGATTGATAAAGGCACTGGACACTTTGGAGGAAAAATTGTGTCTCAACAGCTGGTGAAGAAGCCGAGTGAATTTTATCTGATAGATGAATTCCCTGAGTGCACCGTTAACCTTTAATTCTGGTTCATCCACCGATTCATTTTCGTCTGGTTCCGAAATTGTATACTCGTCATCCTCAAGATTGCTGCATTTTCCAATCCCGCAACCAACCAAAACATCCACCATGAATAGAGACCACCACAATCTTTTTCTTAGTTCCTTGAGAGAACGGTCGACATGTGGATCATCAAGTTCCCTGTTCAAATCTAATTCCAGGGCCATACGAATTGCAATTCCAATGTACATCCACCTACGAAAGTAACCAGGAGAAATTCCAGAACGCCTGGTATTGTGCTGTTGATATATTGACATCAAGATGAGGGCAGCAATGGTGGACATCCTTGGGGCGTCCAAAAATGGATCGATCAAATTGCGAGCTCTATCTAAGAATATCCAACCACCATTCTCATGAGTTTCCAGGTCACTCCTTATATGAGGGCGATCAGAAAATTCCGCGGCGATAGCAAACATGGCATTGAGCAACAGAGGTGAAGGAGGATCGTGTGGATTCTCAAGTTGTTGTAGGAAATGGGATTTATTGAGGACGGGAATGTACGGATGGACGTTAGCCCAATAGAGTGACAACAAGTGGTCAAAAATGTCTTTATCAGGCATCAAAAAGTATCTATCTTCGACGGACGGTAGTTTTGGTTCCGATCGAGAAACCGAACTACCTTGCAAGGCAGCCGTCGCTGGAGAATCAAAGGGGGGGAGAGAGAGAAAGTCAAAAACCTTATCACTTCACAAGACAAAGAGACGAAAAGAAAATTCACGAATATTACTCTGAGAAGAAGATGTGGAAGCGGAGATGATGGTGGAGGCAGATGAGGTGGAGGAGATGGAGTTGGTGACACTAGTGGTAGCGGAAGTGGAAAGAGTCGAAGAATTGACACAGTGACGACGGGCGGGGGGTAAACTCTGAGATTCTGAAGAATCCTCTATAATTGGACGTTTTCCGTGAGAATTTTGCACGTTTTGGGTGGTGGGAATGATGTTTGCAGAAGATATTTGTTCACCAACAGAGGAGGTGACGACAGGCCTGATGGAAGTTTTTCCCCTGGTTGACTTTTCTATCTTCACGTAGTTACAATCCGTGGAATATTTCTTACAGTTTGAACATGGACTTCTTCCATCGCAACGTATCTTCCTCTGGCGACAAAAAGAACAAGCCATCTGAACACGCTGACGTTTGATGAACAATGGATCATCGATCCATACAACTGTGGAATAGCTCATTGTCTGTCACTATAGTGGAATGATGGGTTGTGTTAGCATTCAAATTCATTTCCTCTTTCCTGGAGCAATAACGACCATGCATTGTTAAGTGCATGTGGTAAAACCAACACGAGCGAGTTAAAAAATGAAGATGATGACTTACGGGAGAAGGGAAAATTTGTAAATGGAGTGTATGAAAACGAGGATACCGAATTTGATAATTAATATTTGTTGTTTGTGATGTGATGTGTTTATATATGAAATTTACGGAGTCGAAATTTTTTTTACGATAGAAAAAAAATGATAATCGGAGATAGAAAGTAATATATAGAGTAGAGATATTATATATATATATTGTATGTATGCGTTGAGCGAATAGAAAAAAAGAGAAATACACAAAAGACAATAAATCGCTAAAAAAAGACGTGATTGAAATAAACGAAGATATACGAATAACTTGACCACTTTACATATATAGTATGTACATAGTATATTATATATTTATATATGCACATATATATACTATTAATGATAATATAAAAAAAAAAGCTAATATATAAAAATTGTTCTCAAAGGACCAAAGAGGGGGGGTTTGTTTGTTTTCTATTTCCTGTGTGGTGACGATGGAGACGAAAAAGAGTCTGTTCAATTAAGATTCTTTGATCAGACCGACTTAGGAACGGATGTAAAAATAACTTGAGTGAAAAATTTGTGAAAAGGTGTTTGTATATATATACATTTTTTATCACTGATCTTTTTTTTTTTTTTTTTTAGAAGATAAAGACTTGAAAGTGAGGAGCTTGACACAGGTTTCCCGTCAGGTTGCACTGTGCATAAAGCAAAAAAATGTGACAATAACACATTACTTGGCGGGAAGAAGATAAATTTATATTTATTGTGACTTACTTTAAAAAAGTTTCCCGTTAATATTGTGTAATAACGTTATTGGTAATATTAACGAGATCAAATATACTCAACTAGTGTACAACCATCTACCCGTCTATTAAAAGATTTGTTTTTCCAGATTCACATTGCAAACCCATTCACCATTCATTTTTGAAATCCCACCTCATCACACCATCCACCCTCATTCATCGATTAAAAAAGCACGAGGCTTGACGCAAGTGGCTCATGTCGTGATACCGTGTGGCCAAGATTTCAATTATACACCACGTTGACACTAATTATAACTTCGAGGAACACCCCCATACGGTCAATGATACAAAATTTTCTTTTTTTGTTAATATTCTAGATACGCCTTTGTTGTATACAATCCTCCTGTTCCATGTTCCCTTTTTTTTTCCATGCGACACATTCTATTCACATTCTTATGCAAGAGCTTATGCGTGTGGACGCATGTACATTAAAATTAAACTCGAGTTTTCTAAGTTCATACTAAATCTAAATTATCTGTGGCGTTGATATGTGAAAAGTTAATATAACCTTGGGTAACCATCTATCAATTAATACATATTACCGTACCATGAGATTGTTAACGAGTGTGGCTGTGAAGTTAATTTACCAATAAAAGCGTTCAAAAAGATTTTCGATGCACACATCCATCAATTACGTGTTAGGAAAATAAATAAATAAATCAATTATTGTGCCAAAAACAAAGGAAAATTTAGCTAGCGGGTGTGAAAGATTTTTGGTGGCATTATTTTTTTTTCATTATACTGAGCTTGCATGAAGTGACACAACAGCGGGTATGTTTGTGATGCATGTACGCGTGTTACAGTAACATTTTCCATCTATCCGTCATTAACAATTAACAACCCTTATCCGCATGACCTTTTTCCAAGAAACGCGTAGTTAAAAATGTTGATGAAGCGAAGGGAAAGGATGACCGGGTATATACCCGTCAGCCAAGACTTTCGCGTCATCTCATTGATATTCACCAATCACAATTGTCCACCCCAGACCCGACCGACACGAAACCAATGTTGACACTCCTGATTTGATTCACATACGTGTCCTCAGGCGACGTTTGATATTAAAAAAAAGAAAGAAAGAAAACCTGTATCACCTCATCAAATAGTAATTCCGCTATAATTTCGGTTAATGTTCTTACACAGACAACAAACGGAACACACGTGTTAAATCCACCCGTTGTCGCAAATAGTGAAATGCTTTGCTTATTGAGTGTATGGATTAATAATAGATGGTTTGAACCCGCATCGCATAAAACCTCAAACCAATTACGTGTTGTGAATGGTCACTATTTTGGAATTCGCCTAATATACGTAAATATTTATTTGGATTCTTTGTGAATTTAGCGATTGATTCTTTGGATTCTTCTGTTATCTGTGAACATCTGGATTTGGCGTAAAAAGAGATCACAAAGTCATGACACCTACCATCTTTATCACCTTCAATGCCAAAGTTATC
The DNA here is from genome assembly GCA_910591835.1 of Acaulospora morrowiae. Taxonomy (NCBI): domain Eukaryota; kingdom Fungi; phylum Glomeromycota; class Glomeromycetes; order Diversisporales; family Acaulosporaceae; genus Acaulospora; species Acaulospora morrowiae. The sequence continues at coordinate 3,886 of CAJVPV010001865.1, read as the reverse complement.
CAAATCTTACATAAGGTTTCAGATGAATGCGGTCTTCCTGGTCATCGTGAATCGAAGGGATATTATCGGAATTTTCATCACATCTGTCACGTGCCAATGTTATTCACGATTGGCCCCCCCCAAAAAACGTGAGCGGTAGCTAATTGACTTGTGTTTCTTTTTAGTTTTTTCCGTTCTCGACCTGAGACTATCCGAGCATCGCTCACAGATCTCCATCGTAAATTGCCATAAACTATAAACAAGTTAATATATTCTTATTATTGTCACCCAAGTACCTTCTTTAAATACATACGTACACTATATAGAATTCAGATGATTAAAAGATGGTGGCTTGAAAGAGACTTACCATTATTATTATCATTATTATCATCATTATTATTTATTATTATTATTACTATTATTATTATTATTATTATTATTATTATTATTGTTATTGTTTATTTATTATTTTATTAGATCTCTTTAATTTTATGAGTGTTGAAAACTTGTTTGGATCTCATCAATTGGTATTCTGCTAAATGCGGTTAATTCTTGACACAACAAGTTCATAAGACGCACATCGAGAGTGTTGATATATCAAGATCATCGGATGGATTGAATCGGCCGACTGCAAATAAAACTAGTAAACCAATTGGCATTGCTATGCTAAGCAAAGTTCAAAGTGTGGTGAACTCCTGGATATAAGCTGCAGGTATCATTCGCGGGAAGAAAGCATGCTATTTCTTTGTTTTCGCCATCATGTGGAAAGTGGGCCTACGTGTATGACAATTTTGGGACTATGATTTTTCTGACCGCAGTATATTCCCGAAAAGGAAATGCCGTTGTGAAAATTCAAATTCAGTAATTTCATATCACAATGTGGAGCAGTGTTGCACAATGCGTAAATTCCAAAAAAAATTTTCGAATCCACATCGATGCATCATATGTTACTGTTAGCATGAAAAAAAACCTTAAGAAATACAATATACAGTAGTAACATCGATCATTATTTTTATTTTTTTAATTGATCCTGGACTCAATTATTTTATTAACATATTACAATAATTCCCATGATCATTAACGGGGACGTTGAATTGTTCAAAGCTTTCTATTAAAAACTAAGCACGTAAACAATCTGAAATACAAGGTGCGTGCGGACAATTTTTATCACAAAGCGTCGCAAGAATATATTTGTCAATACATACAGTATATACTGTATATGGGTAATTATTTTCGAAGGCGGACCGGAAATTTTCTGATGGGATCCTGAAATTTATACTATATATGTATTGTCTAAAAGTTGGGTCCGAAAAAATCTTATCTAGCATTTTTTTGATGCCTTCAATAATAATTACCCATATACAGTATATATTTTTTTAAAAAAAAAAATACAATAAAATATGAAAAATTATAAAGATAAATAAATAAATAATATTTGTTTATTTATTTTGTGTATATACTGCATATATTTATTTATTTAAAAAATATCTTGAGATTATTTAATTTAAAAACAACAACATACAATCTGATCCAGAAAAAATCAGAATTGAATTTTTCTTATAATTTGATAAACAATGATTTCAATTAAATCAAACCTTTTAAGATATATTATTTATAATAAAAGAAATGATATATTAATATTTAATTAGTATTTTTTTTATCAATTCAAAAAAGCAAATATTGTTAAAATTTTTTTTTTGCTTTTATAATAATAAAATCTATACACTATATATATGTATTTAATAATATTGATTTTTAATCTGCAAAACAAATAACAATTATTAAATAAATTTTATATACAGTATAAATCAAAAATAATTAAACAAATATTTTTACTATATTTTAATAAATAATAATTTAATTAAAATAAAGCTTTTAATATATATGTTTTAAAATGGTTTATTTTTATTTAAAAATTTTTATTTAAAATTTTATAATTCTATAAATTTTAATTCAATAAATTTAAAAATATTTTAATTTAATATATAGATTTTTTTTTAAATAATTTTTAATTTTTAAATTTTTGAATTTTTAAGCTTTTTCTTTTATAATATCAAAAATAACATATGAAATTCTATATCTTTATAAATTTAAATACAATAAACTTGAAAATTAATTAATAATAAATATAGTATAATATTTTTTTAATTTACAATTAATTAAGATATTAAAATTTTTAAATAAAAAATTTATTATTATTATTATTATTATTTTATTATTATTATTATTATTATTATTTTAATTCTTTTGGATTATTTTTTAAAATAGTTTATTTTTATTTAAAATATTATATATTTAAATATAAATAAAAATTAATTAATAAATAAATAAAATTATATAATTTATGTATAAACTATTAATTTAATATAATAATTTAAATAAAATTTTCTCAAATTTTTATTTTAAATAATCTTATCTTATCTTCAATTCTATTAATATTAAATTAATTACAAATATTTAAACCAAATAATAATTATATTCTATACATATTATAATTTTTCTTTAATTAAAATTATTATTATTATTTAATACTAAGTAAAATCTTCTTTATATCTTTATTGATTATAATATAATAAATATAATACATTTTATATAAAATTGAAAAAAAAATAAAATATACTGTATAACTATATATATTAATTTGCTATTATAAATAGATATATTATTTAAAAAATTTTAAGATAAGAAAAACTTAAAAAATTATTTGTTATAAAAAAATAAAAAAAAATTTCAAGCAAAATTTTCATATTGTAAAAAAATATAAGATATAATTAAAAAAATTTTTTTTTATATAATAAAATTATCTATATATTACTTAAATATTAACTATTAAATAAAATATATAATTGATATTTTATAAAAAATATATATAATATTAAAGTAATAATATGTATTGAGATTTAAAAATATATTATTTTTATATTAACAATTCTTTTTACAAGATATAAATCATCTAGATTATTATTTCTTTTTAATATTTGAATATAACTTCAATAGTAAAAAAGTATTAACTTAAATTGCTATATTATAAAATATAACTTTTTGATATTTTATTTTTATTTACAATAAAAGTACTGTACTTTTATTTATATTAATTAAACTTTGATTATATATATGATGAAATTGAATTCAAACATTTTTTAAAAATTATATTTCTATTAAAAACATAATAAATTAATTGAAAATTATATTACTATATATAGTAAAAATTAATAATATAATCATATGTATAGCTTTAATTATTTTTTTTCTTTAACAATAATATTACTACTTATAAATTATAACTTTATTATTGAAATAATAATATAAAGTTTTGTAATTAATAGAAAAGTATTATATTTGAAATATATAAAAAAGTCAAATAATTAAAGTTCATACACTATTTAAAATAATAATATAGATTTTTAAAATTTCTTTTTTCTAATAGTACCAAAAAATATTGAAATATAATTATTTTTATATAAATCTTGTATTAAACTCTTCTAGTAAAGAAAGACATATATTATATTATAAATATTAATTATAATTTTATTTTGTAAATAAAAATACAATAATTAATAAAATGTAATAATTAGTTATTTATTTATTTATTTTTAAAATGAATATATAAAGATATGTGATTTTATTAATATATAATTCTAGACAGATATCAAATATCTTTTATATATGAAATATATGTTAACAATTATTATTATTAGATGTCTTCTATATACTGTATATAAATTAATACTGTTTAGTAATTATTTCTAGTATTAGCTTATTTTATCTTAATTAATCCAACTATATATACTTATATTATAAAGATAAACTTATATATTAGATGAAATCTTAAAAAAAAAAACTCTTTCCCGCAAATCTCAAAATTCCTAAAAATTTCCTTTTTTGGCAATTCTCTAAAAACACTCCA